>JAGDQP010004049.1:74876-88376 GCA_022664845.1 Lepisma saccharinum | reverse complement strand
AAAGATTGAGAGTCACACAAAGAGCAATGGAGAGGTGCATGCTAGGAATAACCAGGAGGGACAGGAAGAGAAATGAATGGATTCGCGCACAAACAAAGGTAGAGGATGTAATCAAGACTGCGAAGAAGATGAAGTGGAGATGGGCCGGTCACATAGCTAGACGAACAGATGGAAGGTGGACGACAAATGTACTACAGTGGATTCCTAGAGAAAAGAAACGACCGAGACGACGTCCAAATGTAAGAGGGCGCGCTAATTCAATAATTTATAAAGTGACTATTGACCTATATGAGAGCACGCCTCATGCTTTTCTGTTTAGTCATGCATAAACAAAATTATTTTTTTTTTACTCTTTAGTACGAATTGTTTAAGAAATAGTATGTCTTTAGAAAGTTTCTTTATTATTATTTTTTTTTTTTTTTACCCAAATCCTAAAGTATTTTGCAACCAGTCAAATACCACAGCGTTGCAGGCTAGGGTAATATTTATGGGTAATATTAAAATATGCTTTTAAAATATAGAAATATATGAAAGTAACAATATAATATTGTCGGTCGACTTACGTCATTGTATGACGTCGGGAAATGAGTTAAATTAACGTTGCAAGATTTGAGGACGCCACGAACCAAGGTGAAGTAAAGAAAATAATGTAAATAATAATAATAATAATAATAATAAGGGAAAAATAAAAACATTTCATATTTTTATCTAAATACAATTTTTCAAGGCATATATCACATGCATACAAATATATATAACGCATGAAATAGTCATTATCGTAAAGAAAAGATAAATAAGAAATTCACCCAATGAGACTCGAACCTACGAACTTTCGCATGTGATCTCACCAGTGTTCGGCTTTTGGCTATCCAAACTGATAATAGCGAAGAACATATTAAGCCATAAGAGATGTATCTAATGTGTTACGTAAACATTGACCTATGTTATTTCGCAACTGGACGAATAATATTTTCGTAAATTAATACTTAAATGGTAAGCTACTGCTACACAAAGTCTGCTCACAAACTAAAATTCAAAGACCGTGTCCCCTTCTTGTGATTAAAAAATGTTTTAGTAAGCATGGGTCGAAGAATGGTGACGTTTGACAAAAAAATCAAGAAAAAAAAAAAAAAAAAAAAAGTGAAGATTGTGTCGAAACTAAAACAGTTATACAGCATTAATCTCTTTCAGAGTATTCATTTGGTTACTGAAAAATTCACTAATGCTTAAATAATTGTATCGATTTTGCAAAAACAAGGAACATATTTAAAATTTTAAAGAAACACAGCATTAATCCTTATGCAACCCACTATTACGAAACTGAAAAATCAATGATTCGGGCCTTTTTCAGTGATTTAATATAGTGCAATTATTATCCGAGAAAATATTAGTACATCTGTGTTAATTATATTCTATCGTTACACTTATATGGTTAACTTAGTTGTCATAATTTTAATGCAAAGTTAGCAAAATTTCGAATTTCACAAAAACGAAGTTTTTTTTAAAAAAAACCTATGTTTGCTTTCTTTAATGAAGCCTTTGTAGTTGAAAGTTTGTAGTATTGAAAAAAAAAAACTTTTAGATAAGACTAAACTTTCTACAGGATCTGCCTCTCTGGATAGAACGCTTCAGAAACCACAAGAAGTTGGTACCACTGCTTCCTATAAGCTTTGTGAAGTCCAAACAAATGAAGCTAGTCTTGTATATATAGATATCACGACACCCCTTCCCCAATAAAAAGATCTATATATTTATTATGTAGAGCTTTTTATTGGTAACCCACCGATCCATATACGAACATCACGTGTCTGGTTGCACAGACAATGTGAACTCGTAACAAAACATGTTAAGTCTTACACATATAAATGATGACTGTTTCTGATCCCCTTCCCTTAGGCTTCTTTTTGATGCTAAAAGAAACATGGACGAGTTAAGCTGTGGACATGCCCCCCATAGATCTCTAAATATTTTAATCGTTCTGGCTTCACAGTCCCATCATTCGAATGCAGTTTTTCTTTTTTCAATAAAAGAAGCATACAATGATGACGTCTATTTCAACAAAAAAATACTATTTATAATAGAGACATGGCCATTTATACGGGGATGGGAGATTCACAGTGCAGCTTGACACTAAAGGCTTGGGGGGAGTGACAACTCTTTTAACCAGCCCCCACCTTTACATCGTGTTTGTTGGCCAAGGGTGTTAAACACGCTCCCTCCGGCGACAAACAGTCACAGTGGTTTACAGTTGTGTTTTTTTCTTCTTATAAATATATATTCCGAGTACTGTAACAATGTGTGATCATATTAAAGTGATCTCGTGCGGTGTTTCACGTGGTTCTTATCTTCTTATTTCTCATATGTCTCAATTGCACGCAGAAAGTTACATAGTGAGATATTTTGCATCAATTGCCACTACAATAATAGTGTTCGCCATTTTAGGCTAAGCAATTTCTTCAGTTGCATGTTTTCTTTAAGAATCTTCTTAATTAAAAATCCCTTCAGAGGAAAATTTGCACTTCTTTTTTAGTACCACAACACGCTTTAATTAAAAACACTTGCAATCAGCACTGAAGCAGATCACCGGTGTAGGCTTCAGGTTCGGCCTCGGTGACCCGATTGACATCCGGTAACCTGGAGGAAAAAAGGGACAATTTTTCATTATTTCCTTGTATTTGAACAGTGTTTCTTTTAGGGGTGATAAGGATCGGAGATGTTACTCCCCAGATCACGAAAAACACGACGCCAAAATTCCCAGGTAATGATATTTTCCAGTCTGGGTCAGTCGGGTTCAGTTTCGGACCGGGTCTCCTATGTTCGGGTCAGACCGAGTAACCGGTTTCAGCTCTGCTTGGTGTCAAATTTTCACTTTAATACTTTCAAATTATCCTATAATGCAGTTGTTTCTCAACCTTTTTCATGCCGTGACCTCCTTCTATCATGTCTTCTGGCCGGCGACCCTTCGAAAGTACTTTTCTTGTTTATAATAACCGATTTCGTGTGTTGAAGCCTTCAGGAGGCTATTTAATACTCCCTATCCAGGGGGTCGCGATCCCCACGTTGAGAGACACAGCTATAATATACTAATGAGATACTTGTATAATGATGAGATGAAATTATAATTTTAAGCTTGAAGTTTTATACTAACAGTGCAAATTATAAAATAAAGTGGTATTTTCAGGGGCATGAAAAGCAACCCCGCAATCCTCACACGTGTGTGTGTGTGGGGGGGGGGGCAGAGCCAGTTAGTTACACCACTGGGTATTTTACATTAAGAATTTAAATAGTATGGAAATTATGACAATACTTCTTACCTCAAATAACACTCTAAAACATATACATACTTTGTTTTACAAATTCCCAAACTGCCTAAGCTGTTATAAGTTTAAAATTTTTTTTTTACTGTCTTGAATTATACGTAAAATAGGGTGAGCATTTACATCAGGTTGCCTGTGAGTTTCCCCGGATTAAATCATTTATCCCCAGCTATTTCACCTCCGGTTTGAAGAATATATATATAGCCTTCTCAAAAAAATATTGTTTCATTTAGTCGAAAAACGATTTCTATTTAAGGCTACCACATACTCTGTTGAGAGGTCCTAATTTTGTATTATTTAGTTTTGTCGCTAAATCATTGAAATGTATTCTTTTTGATATGTCTTTTCGAAAATCACATTAGGAATTTTTTGGTTCATTTAACAGCTTGCTTTTTGTAAACTTGAAATTCAAGGATAATTAGCACATTAACAATAGAGCGGTGGGGAAAAATTAAAAGGTAGTTCCAAATTTACTATCGGAACAAGGAAGAAGTGGAATTATTCCGATTCTTCCCAGAATCACCGGGAACAACAATATGGTCATCTAACGTAAAACAGCCCAAATAAGTGAGCGCAACATATCCCTTAGTGCCCAGAAGACTACTACTGCCCGTCACCACCGTCATGTCCTTAATTCTTCTGAGCCCAAACAGGTTGATAGGTTGGAGTCGCGCTCCATTTAAATTGGAATCACATAAAGGCGCGGGAAAATAAAAAAAGACAGAAAATAAACAAGAGGTCTACTCTTCCGGCTTTCATCTACTAGTACTATGGAAAAATATGGTTGGAAAATAATCACTGGGGCTTGAACAAGGAATATCCTGATACAAAAGATCTGTCACCATTGATACTCTGCTAAAAAAATTGTTGAAACGTTTCTTGATATATCCCCTAATGTTTAAAAAAAATGTCAGTATTAGCAATCATCAACAGTAGTACTCAAAAAGCATCGAATAATTTATTTTACCTTATTGAAAGGTCTCAGTGTTCAGTTCCAGTGTGATTTTCGCGCGCATGCGCAGAAAGTTTCTTATCGTAACAATATGTCTAATTCTGGTCAAGTGTTTACTTCCGCCATTTTGATCTCTTGTTTTCACAGAAATTGGAAGTCTTTTCACGGAATGAGGTGACAAATAGAAAAGTGATTAAAACATGGCGTAACTTAATTTATATTTTGGGGGTTAGCAAAACAAAGATGCCTAGTTTTTATTAGCTGTTACTGGAAATTTCCAGACAGCTGAGGTTGTGTAGCTTTTTCCAGGAATGTTTCGAAAACTTTTTCACAGTGTAGAACATAGTCAGTGACGTTATGTATAAAACACTGTCCAATCTGCTGATACCAATTGGTACCACTGAAGAGAGGGATCTTTGCTTCGGCGGAAGCTAAAGGCCAGATGCAGGAGTTCACAAGCGGAAACAGCTCTGTTAGTATATCCTCTTTCTCGATCTATTCTTCCCCAAGATTGTACCATATAGTTTTCTACATGTGTGCATATTATGAATCTATCTCTTTCTCCGTGCGTTGCTTTGTGCATGTGTGTGTGTATCTGAATGGTCAATGCAATATGTCCTCCCCTCATTAATAAGCATACAAAGGTCGTTTATCTAAAGTATCTCTGCTCCGCCAAACCTCTTCTTTTGTTTCCATGTCAGAGGTTTATAGAGGGCGCGCTCTGCTGACTTATCGACCTTCATGTATTCACACCCCCTCCCTCCCTCCATCCCTAAACCCCTCATTGATATAATATCACGCATATAACACCCCTTTTTTCATCCCTACAACAGTAAGCCGCGTGTCCTAGCCATAAGCAACTCATATTGGTCCAACGATTGCCTTTCCAAAGCCTTTTATAAAAGTTAATCATATATTTTTTTTTTTTTACCTCCACCCTACCCCTATACCTTTTGACATATTCTTTCTTTCGTAGGCCAAATCGAAACCCACTGTATCTGAATAAACTGAATCAACCACATTTTGCGGTAGGATTCCTGTTAAGAAGGGTTATCCGAGATGCTTACTAAGGGGAGAGTAGTATTTGTCCCCTCCTCCCACCAGAATTGTAGTCATAAAAAGCCTTCCTCCCAAATAGAACCTCTCTCTCTCTTTATTCCTTTGACCATTTTTCAGATCGATTGTTGTCTGCCAACAATGTGACACGAGATGATAATGTAACAACTGTGATTTCATACGTATGTGTCCCTCCACAACAGTTAACTGTCAGTGCAGGATATCCCAATTATTTGTCACTTCCGGTGAACAAAGAATGAACGCGTGTAAGGGAAAAGAAAGCCCCCCCCCCCTCTTAACTTTATCCCCCGTTACCACAACAACTCTCGGCAAAAGTTTAGAAGTTTTTCGGAAACTGTTGATAATATGATGTGGAGGGAATTACCAACTGTTTTAGTGTAAGGTAGTGGATTCACAGGGAATTACAATAAACATGTTATTTTATTATATAAGTGGAGCGCTACCTCCACATCCCCCATGCGCCATTCAGGGGACGTGCGTATTGCACGGGGGATAGATAACTTTACCTTCTATTTGTTTTCAACATTCTAGTTAATACGGTAACCGTACGTCCCAAATTTTTCGAAACAGTCCCGAATTTTAGGGTTGTGTCCCGGTGTCCCGAAAAAAATATTTAAAAGTCCCGAATATCATCGAAAAGGACGATATAATTTAACTTCATATGGTTATTTTAAGTAAATTTGACATAAAATTGTTTTGGTGTTAAACAAAAAAGTATGGGTAACGGTTAATTAATTGTAATTTATAGATGTTCGGAGAAATAATTTAAAAAGAATAGTTTTCGTAGGCTTATGTCATTTATTCTGTCATTGAACCTCTTTTTTTTTTACTTTTTAAGTCGAGAGTTTTTTTTTTTTAATAATAAGGGGAAGAGTGATCCATTAGATACCGGTCCTGAGTTCTGACCTGTCGCGGATTTTGATTGAGAAAATATGATCACCGTACCAAACTAGATTCTGTATGGTGTCCTCAGCAGGGGCTGATGATCCTGGGTGTTCGTGAGAGCGGTTTGAAGGAGGCGTAGGTCTGAGGATTAGACCTTCGACCTTTTCGATATTCCCCCACGAAATATATTTTTAAAGTATAAATTTGTCATATTTACTTGTGAGGGTGGGGTGGGGGCAAAACTCTAATTAAGCTACTGGATCAAAATTATCTACACGTGGGGAGAAATCGCTATATCGGGCAACACTGATTATATATACTTCCTAGTTCACCTTTGATCTGCACAAAAAGAATATGTCGAAAAAGCAATTTTGTTCACACATGGGAAAACTTATTTCCATAACTTAAAAACAGACATATCATAATGTGTGTCATTATGGTGCCACGTGGAACTTGTCAGGTGTCGAATTTCTTTTGCGATGCCCAAAACATCCAAGTTTCATATAACGAAATAGATTATATAATCATACAAGGCACTATTAAAAAGCCAAACGAAGAAGAGAGAACTGATACATTTTAAGAAAAGCATGGCGAAAATATTCAAAGCAAAATAGAATAGACAATCGCATCCGCCACGGACAGACAGACACACACACACACACACAGAGAAGCACCGACAGTGCAGTACACTGAAATAATTTAGAACAGAGGTTTTTTTCTTTGTGGAATAAAACAAACCGCTTGGCGACAATTTGATTATTGTGTCTTTCTCGGCAGATTACGAAACCGCAACATAAAAGGAAGCGGCCTTTATTGTTGTACATCGCAAAACAGTGATCGGAAATATATTCTTTGTTATTTGTTTTCTAAAATACGTCATACACAATTTGCAAGGAACTCCTTTTGTTTTGATAATAGAAAGTCTTTGTCCACCATAATGAACAGTGCTTCAGAACCCACGGAAGGCGAAATGATGACCAGACTAAAGTGTCGATCGGAGCATGGGAAATGAATGTAAGTTTCTAATACCTCTTACCTCTTTTCTATACTGCATACTGTCTTTTGAAAAGAAATTCTAAAAACGAAGTTGTTTTTTTTTTTTTATTTTATTTGAATTTATATAAGTAGAGTTCAGGGGCGTAAGTACCCTGCCGCAAGACCCCGCGTTGCTTGGGGCCAGGTGTTCATGGGGGGTGGCTCAGGCGTCATATAAATATTTAAAAAATAAGTTAATTTGTAAACTAGCGAATATGGCAAGAGAAGTTGCCTCAAATTTCCATTTTCAAACTTTCTTTGAGTGGTAAAAGGAGGGTTTTTCATGCAGTCTGGAAAGTATCTCGATTTTAGAAATTTGGCAACACCGTTCTGTTCAGTTGGTATGTGTTTTTTACATGCGCCAAGAAATGTATGTGGGAGATGCTACTAGAAAGGCCGAAAGAAGTTCCTTGGAGGGGAAAGGCGCAAAATTTTAGATACGCTACTAACCCTATTGAATTACTAGCATTTTGCAGACATTTCGTCTACCTTATTGAAATCTAAATGTGAAAACGAGTTACGAAAAGTACTTTCTAACAATGAGATTTTTTTTGGGGGGGGGGACTTCTGTAAAAAAAAGTTCCGGTATTTGAATTACGAAATCTGGCAACCACATGTCTTACGAAGTCTATTACGCTGTACAGTCAGGGCTGATTTTTATGAAATCTTGTGTTGCTTGCGATTTGCGTGAGTAGCCAATTGAAACACGTGTTTTAAGCCCCCTCCCTATTATGTGTAACACATATTTCAATTGGCTACTCACCTAAATCGCAAGCAACGCAAGCTTTCATGAAAATCAGCCCTCACGGATGTAAGTACTGCAGGAGGTGAATAAAAACTAGCATTTAGTTGTTTTTTTTGTTTTTTTTTTTAATAAATTGTTTATGGGCCAGACTATCGAGCTTTACGTAGCGATATTGGAGCGACTGCTTAGTGTCGAAAGATAGACGCCAGAGCAAATATTTAAACTCGTTTGTCCACTTCCAGCCTAATCCAATGTGGACTAAATTTTCAGTTCTAACTCAATTTTATACGCTTGTTATCGCTGTGCGGCTTTTTTTTATTTAAATCTTAATTCTTGAGTTATTCATGCGTATAATAGAAAATACTGCAAATAATATATATATATATATATATATATATATATATATATATATATATATTGCAAGAATTAAGACATGAATAAAAAGGGGCCGCACAATGATATCAAGCATAAAAGATAAAGCTAGAACCGAAAATTTGGTCCATATTGGTTTAGACTGGAAGTGGACAAACGAGATTAAGTGCCTTCTCCACTCGGTGGTTTCAGTCAGTCCAGTATCGCTTTTAGATAGAGGTCATTGGACCAGACAGGCAGTTATGATTAGGGCTGCTTTTCTTGCAAGCGTGTGTTGCTTGTGATTTTGATGAGTAGCTAATTGAAATTCGCGTTACAAGTAGAACACGCAATAAACACGTGTTTCCATTGGCTACTCACCCAAATCGCAAGCAACCCACGCTTGCAAGGAAAGTAGCCCTAAGCAGTGACATATCTGAGGAATGGTATGTGGCAGGCTTAGCCTATCTAGTCCATAAATATAAGTTAAATACAAAATTATGCTAGACCATAGACTAAATAATTGCTAGACTCCCGTAGTATCCAACCTAATCCACCTATGTCTATACGAAGTGTTACACTGTATTGAAGTACAGATTGAGTGACGATACTACTATATACCAACCTTAAAATAATTTGTGAGCCATTTAACTCTGTCCTTTTAAAATACAATGTCTGCTATGCTATAACGCAAAGTGGGATGATATACGAAAAGCGGATACGAAAGCTGAAAACTTCCTGTAGGATGGAACGGTCAAGCTTCAAGGAGTGCGCGCGATGACACCTGTTGATTCGTCCGCCTAAGGGAAACACCAGCCAAAGCAACCTGCTTTTTTTTTTGCTAAGGATATTGGAACCATATGGAAAATAGGTCGAGGCAACAGATTTTTAAAAAGCCGTTTCTTTGGTATACGCTTTTAAGTGTTCTTTTGTTAACGAAAAAGATTCAAATTACACGATTCGTCAATTAATTAGCTTAACCGCATTTCGTGTGAATAAACCGTAAAAGTATTAGGGAAGAAGATGTCTTTGTTTGTTTGTGTGTATGTGGGATTGCAGAAGGTAGCGGCCGTGAGGGGAGTAAATGCTTTTTAAATTACTCAGGCGTTGCAATGTTTACTCCATATATTTTCCAAACACTTTTTGGGGAGGTATTACTTTTCGTTTCCCATGACACTGACATTTTTAAAAGTTTAAGATTATGTAGATGTATATTTAAATACCGAAACATATACTTACGAGTAGCTCGTCTCCCCTGAAGTATATTTCCGGTTCAGGAATAAATAACAGCGTTACTCATGAAAAGATGGCAGTAGTAACTGTTTAAATTTATTTTAACTTTTTTTATCTTAATTTTATTTTTATTTTTTATTTTAGTTTATATTTTCATTTTATTTTTATCTTTACTTTATTTTTTAGTATTCTACCGAGTAGTAGAACTCTTTTCCAAATCTTGTAATCTTGACTCTTGAGTAGAAGTTTGCTTTGGATAATCAAACTAAAACTTTTCGTTGATGCCATTTGATCAGATGGATAATTTAAAAATATAATTCAGCCATTTTTTTAAAAAAAATCTGCATAGCATGTAATTTTATCTTTTAGGCTCTCAGTAGATTATTTTATTGGTTCTTCTAGTTTGCCGACAATACTCTTTTTAATGGACCCTTGCCTTCCCCCGCCAATATTTTGGTTTCTCTTTTAATTAAGACCGTCTGTCTGTAACTTCGGCTCAGGGATTCTGACAGGATTTTCCGATTCGGGGGAGGGGTGGTGTAAGTCGAGTTTTGCAGTGTTTCTATATATTATTTTTAGTAACCATATAAAATAATAAGTTAGGGTGAATGCTGAAGAATTTGCAGGAGTAACACTCCCTATTGGCGGGCAGGTCTGGGAGAATCACTGCGCTGGCTCTCAACCAAAAGAGGAAGAGAGCAGGCGCGGACCTAAGAGAGAGGCCAGTGGCGGCGATCGCCCTGCCCGAGATCCTTTCTTTGCTTTATTAAAACAGTGGCAGTACATACAAATAAAGAGCCTCACTCGACTGTTAGCTAGATTCCTTCTGTGTACTGCTACAATTTAAATGAGCTTCCCTTCCCTCCGACATCTCAAACCTTACTTTCAGACCCTGCATGGGGGTGAAGATTTGTTCAAAGATTTGCTCTACTCAACATTTATTTTCATGTAATTCGAAGTGTTGATAACATAACAGAAAGATTCAAAGGACAAAGTTCGGAGATTAGACCTTCTTCTTGAGAGTAAAGCTTTGATTTTGTCGAGATCATTTTGTGAAATATTATCTCCATTTCTGAGACAATTGGTCGGTTTCATGAACCTTTGTTAAGAATTGAACGAGTTGTAAAAAACTTTAAAGTGCTTCTAAAACTACTGTTAAATAAAATTTCTTTAAATTCTCACTGAAGATTGGTGAAACCGACCGAATATTTGATATGTCCGAAAATTGTAATATTACAAAATACTGACTTTTTGTTAATTAAAAAGGTAACTTTAAGTTGATTTTTTATAAAAAATTAAAGAATTTTTCGGTCTCAATCCTCGCTACTTTCCACCGAATCGCCCCGAATCGAAACTTGGCCCTGGGTCCGCCACTGGTAGAGAGAAACTGATTTTAGATTGGAGTTTAGTGATCCCGATTTATCCGGCTGTGTTTAAATGTGGCATATCCTTTTCATTAACTTAACAATCTCCATTCAAAGAATTGACGCTAGTCTCTCTCTCTGTACGCAGTTCAGCACGTTGTCATACGGTTTACCCTCAGTTTATATTTTAACTCCTCGAAAAAAAAACCTTTCTTCTTTTTCCTCCTTTTCTTTCAATAAAAAATCTGCATAAGCGGTGTCCTAACCACTTTTCTTTTTCTTATCTTCAATGATGTTCTGTCATTAAGAAACTCACTCAGTTGGGAGAGTGTCGGCTGCGCATTTGGAATATCTGGTATTTCCAACCCAGCGGCTGGCTATCCTAACGAGATGTTTTAGTTTTTTTATCAGTCATACCAGGCTAATGCCGGGATGGTACCTTCAAACTAGACCTGACCTACTTCTTTACCCACATTTTACCCTGTTATCTATTTCGGCCTGGGCCATAGACCCTTTAATGCGGAATTACGCTGGGACTTTCAGTTCGGGGGTGTCAGTGGAGTTTTGCACAATTTCTATCGATTTTTGACCGTAAAAAATTTAAAGTTGGAGGTACCCTCGAGAATTTGCAGGGTGACACCCTCCCACAGGGAGGCTGGAAGAATCACTGACTATCCAATTCCATTCTCACTAAGAAACTACCCATTCTTTTACAGTGCTGGATCTAGAAATTTTCCTATAGGGGCAAAGTTACATTTTGTCGCCCTTTCCATAGTTTTTTAGCCAAACAACACGACCGGCCGACGCGACGGCCACAACATTGTCTCGCATCACGTAGTGTACTTTTGTTATCATCTCTGGAGCTTCGTGGCATCGCTATTACTAGCGTCGGATCATAAGAGTAAATACGGTCGTAATTGTAATATGCCAAATTCTATTTTTTTTTTTTTTTTTTTTTTTATCTTTTCCTGTCAGAAACGTTTATATATTATCATATCTATTATAATAAGTGTGTTAGGAAGGTAAGGTTCGGTTCTTTTCTTTTATTAACCCCGTTAGGACGCCGCCATTTTAAACGTTGTCTTACGACCGTCTTTACCACTATGATCGGTGTGTGCTATTACTAACTCCAGTAAGGCAGTAGACCTGCCTATCTGACTTGAATCGCGGTTTTGAATTTTAGAGATGAAGGTAGAGTGTATGGAATAAAAAAAAAAATGTCTTAGCGCGCCGGTATTGAAATTTTGTACACATTTAGGTCTATTTTTATTTAATATGCGATTTTACTTCCTAGAAGTTTTTATTTTTTTATTTTTAGCTGTTTGCCGCCTTCTAAACGTACCGCCCGGAGCGCTTGCTCCCTTTCACCCCTTAGATCCAGCACTGATCCTTTATTGTCCAGTGACTGCGATCACGGATCTATAATCAGCACTGAGAAGGCTTACAGGTCAGAGTCCAGCTGCGGATTATCCTGACTTACGATTCATAGATTATTATTATTGTATTTAGGGAACCCACCTTCCACCCTTGTCTCTTTGCCTTCTTGTCGTAGTATTACCAAATGAAATCCGGAATGGTTTGCTAGATTAAGGCTCTGGCCACTACCTTCCCTGCCTCTTACCCAGAAATGATGTTCGGAGCGAAATTATATCTTTCAGGTTAGTGACTCACACACGTTTAGGGCAATTTAGCCAAAATGCAAACTGAAATAAAGTTACTAAGAAAGTTTTGTACCAATCACCCAGCTGCATTTTATAATGAACTCCTGTAATCCATCTACTATAGAGGAAATACAGAATGGTGATGAAGGTCCACTTTAGTAGCGTATTGCATCGCATGCTAATAATAATAATTTGTCACATTATGGTTCAACTCCAAACATAAAACCGTGGTGGACCGCTGTGGTAGAGCGCTCACCTCTGGTGTGTAGGGTCTTCAGTTCGATCCCAGCTCGTATCATGTGGACTTTGTGGTGGACAAACACCGCGTGCGTGGATTTTCTCGGGGTTCTTCCGTTTCCTCCCACTTTCTTCATACCACCAATTCACCCATCATCTTCTATTTGGCCTGAGCCAAAATTACTTTAAAATTCAACTAAAACCATGGCGTTCCGAACAGTAGTCTATTAATTAATGAACGGCACGGGCCAATTAGCGCGTCACAAATTTGAGACATGACGTCCCTTGCGGAGTGCTCTTTTGGGGTAAGTATAAACAAGATGGTAGCCAGGGTCTAAGTCTCACTATCTTCCCACATTCGCCAAATGAAAGTGAGAAGAATGCTGGAATTCCTCAGTCAGGTGGGCCGACAGCATGACTTGATTTTACATGCCCCCTAATACCGACTCGAAATCCGTAACCGTAACCGATATACCACAGAGGCTGAGTTAACTGATCGTACTGTGAAAGCGATCTCTATGAACAAATTATTTCATTCTGCGAGGCCATCAGGTTATTCAAAAATGGAAGAAAACATCTGGAAACAAAGATTTGAGCACCCATTTTTTTCTGTGTTGAATGTACGGTACCTGCCCCCTCCCCC
>JAGDQP010004049.1:53291-74776 GCA_022664845.1 Lepisma saccharinum | reverse complement strand
CTGTATGTTTTAAACAAAAAAGAACTCCGATTGTATGTTTGAACAACCAAATCAGAACGTTATGGCTTTTTCTCCCCTAACTCACCCCCTCAATCCTCAACCTTAAACAAGGAATACACAGGTGTTCCTTTCGTTCTGGTTCTGACTTCCAACCTCCCCTATCCAGTTTTTAAATCCTCCCCTAAATTCACATTAAAAATTCTAATATAGGACAAGGAAGTTGGGGAAGTTACATACAGTATCCGCTTTAGGTCAATATTGTGTATCGCCATGCTTTCTCCCTCCCCCACGTACCTCTTTCTTATCTCGTATATGTATCTGGAAGCTGCACATGTGTGACCGTGAAAATGGTTAACGAGTTTTTATTTAGATGTGTGATCGGAATTAGTAAAGCCCAAATGAGTCAATGTTGTTTGTTTTTCAACCGTTTGTATAATATCGTAACCCAACTCAAAGAAAACAATCGAATTTCCACTAATTATTTTTTAATAATTATTTATTTCGATTCGTCCCGATTAAAATGTTACAGCTTTAAAATAATCCAAGGGCCGTGGTGACTCAGTGGTAGAGCAACGTAGTTCTTGTAAGAAAATAGCTATACCGGAGTTATTATTTTAGAAATAAGTTCCCAGTTACTCATGTTACAGAGAGGTCTCTGAAGTTCCAGCATGTTTTTCTCCGAGTAGCTTGTAGGATAACAGATTTTATTAAGTATTTTTGGCTCTAATAGTCATAGCCAAGCATTCATCCGTAGCGTAAGGTGAGATAACTTTGGTCTTAAAACCTTATTATTTTTTTCGATGTTTGTGGCTCTGTCTATTGTGTGATCCAAGTAATTATCCATGAAAATGTTAATTACAAGCTTTAATGAATCATGTTACACAATTGACTATTATTGTTTATGCCATCTCATGGTATATAGTGCATTTGTTCTGAAAAGCAAATCATTTTTTTTTACTGTCCCCGGTTTTAAAAAAAACTGCCTGGCTAAAATCATGTAGGTAACTGAATTTAGTATCGGAGGGTGGGAATATCAGCAAGTTCGATATTGAGGAAATGTCGCATAGAGAGCTTTTACCACACAGTCAAGGAATTAACATTACGCCATGGAGTAGGGATGGATTCGGATTCGAATTACATTGATCCGGTTCCGGATCATATTGGAACCAAGTAGCTGGATTCGTCGTCGGAACTGCAATACTCCCTATGTGGCAAACTATGAATTGTTCAGGAAGGACAAAAAATCGGTTTCTGGAGTACAGTCTGGAATCCAATTTAGGTATTGAAAAGTTACTATATAGCACAAAGTAGAAAGAAGTTATTTCCGCATGAAATTTTTCTACAGTTATGCGCAGTACACAAAACTACCGTATAAACTAAAAACAAAACACGAAAAGTTAAAAAAAAATGTCACATAGGGGGTATTTCAGTTCCAACGACGAGATATTGGAACCTGGTATCCAAATTTTGGAACCAGGTACCGGATTTAGATCCTGGAACCGTATACTCACATAATGGAACCAGGTACCGGGATCTTGGAACCGAGGACTTGGACCTTTAAACCGGGTATTCGGATCTAGGTATCGGTTCCCTTAGGATTCGGTCCTCGGTTTCTGCAGGATCCGGTTCCACCCACCCCTACAATAAACAAATGTAGAAATATCCTTTAAGCTTCGATCTTGAATCATTGTTGAATTACTTGCATTGGGTAGGCCTACTGCTTCAATTTGTGATTGG
Organism: Lepisma saccharinum; assembly: GCA_022664845.1. NCBI lineage: Eukaryota > Metazoa > Arthropoda > Insecta > Zygentoma > Lepismatidae > Lepisma > Lepisma saccharinum. The sequence continues at coordinate 73,039 of JAGDQP010004049.1, read as the reverse complement.
CTAAGAGTCTCATGTCTCATGCCATTATTTGTCGATGAATCACGTAATTGTTAAAATGCCGCGAGAAACGTTTGAATGCCGCTAGCTCGAAAACTACGAGTGATTCAAAATGAATTCAAAGTTACTTGTTTTCTAGTTTCGCTCTGAGGAATTCACCCCTGAATATGACCATTTGTGAAACACCTTGTATATCGCTGATTAGTATGAAGTCCATCAAGTAAGCTTCCGTGTAGATCGTTGTTTACACTGCAGACTTCCGTTCAAGGTCTTGAGGTAGGATTAGGAAATAAGAAAAACGATAGCAGTGTTGGCCCAAGAAAACCAATAAACTGGTTTGTTAATCAGTAGTTTTTCTTGTTTGATTCGTTGTAATTTTCTTCGTGCCTGACCCACATTCGATGGCGAAGGACTGTTCAGGCTGAAAAAGGAACGACATCCCGACGCCAACACCTTCTCTTACATGAAAGATAAAGGAAAGCAAACACCGCAAAACAACATATGATCGCGACACAAATCATCAAGAGACGCGATCAAATGTTGTTCTTGCAGGGTTTGCAACAAGAAATTATTATCATTGAGACAATAAAACTTAGTAGCAACTGTCTCTAATGGTGAGAATGCCCCGGAAGTGTCGGTGCACGGAAGTTTCTGTGCAAAAAAGGGTCGGAGCAAAGATTAAAATATATTTAGATTATAGAAAGGCTATTAAACTATCAAGTTTACTGATGTACTAATTAACAACAGCGCACGACTACATACTTCTGCGACTGAACAGCGCGGATTCATCAACGAAACGGTGCAGGGGCATGATAGCAGAACAGCTTCGATCTATACTAACAATGACCATCCTGACTGTAGTTTGTGAAGGTTCGATATATTCTTGGAGTTTCGTGCTATTCATTACAATCCATAGGAATATCTTGTTTAGATATACGTTCAGTGGTACTGAAATACTAATATCGTATATATTATCACAAAACTCTTGTGTTACTATATAACCACGGAATTAACTCCACCCGCCTGCAGTTCCTTGTTCTGAAGTACGTGAAGAAGGGTTAAGAACCTTTCCAAAGTTTACTAGAAGCTACCGGCCTGGCTTAGGCAGTAGAGCGTCGGAAAGCTAGCCGGGAAGCCTGGGTTGAATTTCCGCCCGGACACTACTTTTTTGTAATTACTTATTAATGAAGGTTTTCTTTGGCATGTTCAATGAATGCCAAGCGAACGTAAGGAGTAGTCCAGGTTAGATTTTTTATAACTGTTCAATTTCGATGTTAATTTCTGAGATTTCATACACTGTTTACTGCCATTGTATGCCGAGAGAGTGCAAGTGGGTTAGTTATCAGACTGGTCTTTTTTTTTTCTACGCGATTAAAAATTATCCACTCCCTGTGTCAACCACCAGTTCCGTGATTATTTCCCAAACCAAGTCGCTCGTAGAATTTGGGTCTCCTCTCCTGTAGTAGGTGTTACGGCTATAAATAATCAAATATTTTAGTTAACAATTTTGCCACGTATCCTCTTTTCGTGGTTCAGCTGTGGTGGAAGTGTTAAAGCCTAAGGCGTGTTTCTGGAATCCTGGCAAAATCTCTTATTTGTTCCAGTTATGACCTAAGACCGGCACATGATTAAGAGATGACATTACTCAACGATCACTCTTCTGGAAACATGAGGAAGGTAGCAACCAGAGGCTTATTTTAGTATTATTCGGACATTCGTCTCCTGAAAGTTAGGGAAATCATGAAAAACTTCGGTTAGGATTGCTGACAACGAGTTTTGAACCCATCTGCCTGCTTTCGAAGTGCCGATCTGAAATCCGCCACGTTACGGACTGGGATTCAGATAATCCCTGATTCAATCGTTACAGTTATATGCAGTCTTTAAATGTGAATTACTTCATTTCGTGCGTTGTGTTCTATTGTAGTTACGCCAATAATGCGATTATATATATGGATTACGTGGTGGACAAACACCGTGTGCGTGGGTTTTCTCGGGGTGCTCCCGTTTCCTCCCACTTTCTTCATTCCACCAATTCATCCCATCATCATCCATACGGCCTGAGCCATAGTTGCCTAAAGGCCTTAAAATAAATTCAATTCAATTCAATATATATGGATTACCTACCGACTTTATTATGTTGTCTGTCCTGCAATCTCTAATGAGTACCTTAGAAGTTGTAGCAGTTTTATTTCAAAGTCAATACAAATACACACTATATATGCATCTACTGGATTTTTGTTATTGGTTTTATAAGGACTGGGTTTGCCCACTTAATTATTATGTCTATATATGTTTTCTTCATAGAGTGTATGTCTTGATAACCTAATATCAGGTATATTATTACATTTAATGGTATTACGTGCGGGTTTTTCTCATTAGCTAGTTGTATCCTTGTCTTTTGTGTGAAATGTCTGGGCAACCTACACGTGAATGAATCACATATTATTCATGATTGAATATCTAGCTGTGTAGTGTTAGTGTTGCAGCAGGGACGTCGCAAGTATTTTACGATATGGGTGTGGGAGGCAGTATCTAAATTAATGAAACTAGAAATTCGTGTCCTGTTAGTGAATAATTTTCAGAACAACCATATGCTATCAGAGTTTTTGATGGCCTTGTAAATGACAAAATGCTGTAATAAAAGAAGAAATGTACATGATTACGTGAATAATTAATGTCTGCCTCAACGTGAAAATGAAATCCTTTATTATCTTTTTGTTTAAATGGAGCGTCCTCTTTTTTAAAGTTGTGATTTGGGTCGGTGGGCTGAAGGGGTAAGAAGTCGGGTGTGAATAGCGGGAGGGCGGAGGGAGATGGCGATGTTGCCGCTTTTCTCACTTCTGTTTGTTGGTGAACGCGGTGGCTAGGAGGATTGTTTTCGAAGCAGCGGAGAGATAATATCCTCAACCGCCCCTCAGCTTTCACGCGTTACTTAGTGACCCCACAGGCGAATGATATGTTTCGTGTGCACAGCCAGTTAAGGATAGGAAAAGTGACGCCTGTGACGTACCCATTTGTGGTAAACAAAGCTGAAATAAGTGAAAATCTTAGTAGTGTTCAAAATGAGTTCACATGTCCCTGGCTAAATTCGTGGACACAAGGCAAGCTGGACAAGTGTCGTGCCGTGGGGAGTCATTCATTAGGTTTTTAATTTTTATTTATGGCCTTTCGGCACCCGTATCTCAAGTTAGGATAGGATAGGGGAAAGGAAGCGGCATGGAGTCTACAGGGCTGAAGTTCAAGGTACCATCCCGACATTTGACTGGTGTTATTAAGAAAGACACTGAGGATAAAAACAATCAGGATGGTCAGCCGCTGGTACCGAACCCAGGACATCCCGAATGCGAAGCTAACGCTGTACCAGTTGAGCAACGGCAGATTCGTAGGGAATCATTCATTTGTTTGCGATTCCTCCGCGCTGCATGGAAGGCTATGCATCTATATGTTTCGGGTTTGTTTCTATAGAGGAAATGTCAAGGATGTCCTTGACTTAGAGTAAAAAATATGCCAATTTTGACATAAACGTAACTGACCGGTCATAAGGCTACTTAAACTACGAAATGACATAAGATTTTGTTTTCAGTAATATGCCTGGCTACCTGTATTTCTTCCAAATATTTGCCGTCAGGGAATCGAAGAGACACGAAATCAATGAGAAAAAGAGGTGTCATTACAATATGAACAAGAGCTATGTAGATAAACATAATAAAATTCCTTGTGAGGAGTCCTCGCGTCTTAACATACACAAGACACGAATTAGAAGCACGCACATCAAGAATGATTATAACACGCGAACTGCATCGTGTACTGTTTGCACATGGACATATATTGCTCGCCAAATATATTGTATGTAGATGTCTATTATTCTTTTAGATTTACGATAAGCCGGGGACGAGACAAATTGGTCAGTTCTTATTTGGAATAGGAGAAAACAGTTTCTGAGTGGGTTCGTTTGATAACGAAAACGCATTGTTTCTTCTGTGCGTTCTGCTTTTGTTTCCTTACTGCTGTATTCAGATTAAAATATTAAATTATACTGCTTCATTCATTAGTAAAAATATCAATTTTTTTATACATATAGTGTAACTCGTTTATAACGAGATCGGTTATAGCGACATCTCGCCTATAGCGTCATGTTAACCTCGCTTAAAGCTACAAACAAATAAATGCGTCAACCACACATATAACGTCATTTCAAACAGTTTAGAGTACGGTTTTCCAAGAACCTGTTTGTCTTGTCTCTTCGGGACTATTTTTCTCGAGATTCCTGATCTAAAGGACAAATCGCTTCAGCCCTAAATCATCAGCTTCAGCTGCGGAAGAAAGGAAAACCATATTGCCAAACTTTAAATGAAAGATTTGGACTTCCCTTCTCCCCTTCTCTCTCCTTTACAGACTATTCTTTCTTATTTTTAAACAGCACTGTTGGGTTTCACTATGAGTGCCTGGTTGCGGGAGAGAGAGAGGGACGCTTGAAGTAAGGTAACACTAGAAACAAAGACAGAGGGCACGCGCGCCGCTAATGAAAGGGTCGCGGTAGGCTAAAACTTAAGGAATAGTGTTTTTCAAATCTATTGTTGCGTGACCTTGAAAACTTGAGGCTGTGTCCAGAGTTTCTTTACCCTCCCCCTTCTGTCAATGACCTTCGGAAACTGTTACAGGAAAGCTCCACTCACCATTGACACCCTCGGACGATCAGTATTACTACAGTACTGAAGTTATACGTGAATTTGAGAAGGAAGATGAAAAACTGATTTTTGTCGTGAATTTAGTCAGATTAATTTTACTGTTCGGTGGAACTTAATACAGTACTCTATTTTGCATTATGTCATCTTTTACCATCTTACACGGCTGAACTTTAATAAAGTACTGCACTTTATGTTGTATATCGACTTCGCACTGCTAATACCAGGTTTTCGAGTGAATACCATCTAAACTAGTTTGTTCTGCATCATTTTCAATCTTACTCGACTGATAGCATAAAACTCAGTTATATCGACACTATTTATCAAGTCACTTCGATGTCGTTATAACCTAGTTCTACTGTATTTCATTTCTCCATTACTTAAAAAAAATCTTATCCTGAGTTTAGCTTCCCAGGAGCTCACGCTTCTGGCCAACACAAACACCTGAGCGAAACCTTGTGTTAAATACTTACATTGACTTCTCACGAGTTCCTTCTTATATTTTCTATCAGACCTAGAAGTGGCAATATCCGGATAGTCAATAGTCGATTTAATGGAATGATTTGGTTTTTGAAAGACCGATATCTCATTATTCGAATATGTATCCGAATGTAATTAACAACTTTCCGGATAACAGAACACTTATTTAGATAATGGATAAATAACTCGATTGTATTAGTTATTGGATCGATCGAATTTCAACTCAGTCCAGAGTTGTTGTATTGAGTTGAAGGCTGCAATTTGGATAAGGGCGTATCGAGCTTTATGTCGTTTTTCAGAAGAGCGGAAAATGTCGTTACTGAATACGTTGATTCTTATGGGAGACGCTTCTGGCCAGCACAAACACCTGTTCCAAACATTTTGTTACTTTCATTGACTTTGTGAACCAGTCCCAGAGCAACGATATGCACACCCTAACACCTGGACACCTAGTGACAGGTTCATGCTTACAGAAAATACATTTCTCTCATTTCCCTTAAATTAGTAGATAGACAGCCCTTATCCAAATAACCCCTTCAAATATTCTGACGTTTATTTCGTATTCGATTATCCTTTGAGCGTATAACATTCGTTCTTCCGGTAATCGATCCTTTGATTATTCGAATATTCCTTTGTTGAGTTTCCCAGATATCAATTCGTTCTATTATTCGGATAGCCTATTAATCAAAGTCGAATCAAAGTAAAAAATATCCGATAATTATTGGAATAATCCGGATAAATAATTATTTAAAAAAAAATGACAACTCTAATCGGGTCACCGATTGTTTAACGTCTCCTGTATTATCATTAAAAGAGACAGTGTAGCCGTAGCCCAGTTGGTAGAGCATTGGGTTAGCAATCGGAAGGTCCTGGGAATGATCCCAGTGGCCGACTGTCCTGACTAACGATTTTCCTTCAGTTACACTAGGCAAATGCCGGGATGGTACCTAGTAACTATGCCCTGACCGACTACCTCCCAAAAATTCTCTCCCACACCGTGTCTTTTCCTGAGGCTGAATGTCATAAATAAAATTCAGTTCTTCGTGAAAGGTTACAGCTGTCGTTTCAGTAGTCATTGGTGCCGTTCTGGAGATGCAGAAGGATGTGGTCACACGTTCCTTTACTGATAAGACATTGCATGTATTGTATAAAGCAACGGAAAATCATATTATCAACTGTTGTTTCAAAGCAAAATTTGTCTCAGTTTAGGATGTGTAATTTTGGAATTTTGATATCGAACATTATATATCGTTCATATCAAAATATCGTATCAAATCGAATATCGTTAATAAGGTAAAGTTATTCCCTGTGCGATGGGTAATGTGGAGGTAGAATTCCACATATTCTCGACCTACGGTAGACCTACTAACAGAGGTGGAGTGGTCAGTACCACGCTCGACCGCCTTTACCTCCCAAAGGTACCCAAGGACACTCTGGTATTCAATTTGATAGGAGGCTGAGTCCAGCTCAGGCATGGGAACACTGCGAGAAAAGTCTCCAGCGTCCTGGTCAGGATTTGAACGCGGACTGTCCGATTCGTAGTCAGACGCGCTACTCCTGAGTCACGGCGATTCAATGAATATCGTTAATATTGAGGAATTATTGGAAATTACTATAGCGAAATGTTGATGAAAATTTAATATCATTCATATCGAAATTTCTTTGAATTTAATATCGTTCATATAAATTTCTTATTCAAAATCATTTATATCGAAGAATCGTTCGAAATTGAAAGTTGTTCGATTTAGTTATGCGAGGTATCGATTTTGTCAATATCGATATTTCGTTGTTTCACATGTACTCAGCAAAAATGCCTGTGTTAACTCAACACTTTTCGGTGTCCCAGGGTGACCACCACTCTTTTGTATTAGTTCAACGCAACAAACGGTGTTCATTTAGTTGATGTAACACAATGGGTGTGTTGTCTATGGTGATTCAGCACAATGCAGTTTGTCTTACTCGCACTATCACGGTGTTGAATCAACCGAAATCACACAACAAATTGTTGATGTAACACAGAAAAGTGGTAGTCGCCCTGGGACACTGAAAAGTGTTGTACTATACACAATCTTTTTTTTTTCGCAGTGTATGTATCTTTCTCTTCTTTGTTTTTGTTTTCGTATTCCGTCGTTTTTTCGAATACGAATACAGAATAGAAAACCTTTAGGTTGTAATTTGCACGAACCTTTAATACGAGTAAACGAATATTGAGAATTCGTACTTGATGGTCGTGAGTTTTGAGGCGTTAGGTTATCGGATAGGATGTTTCGGGTTCGAATCCCGACTTGTGGCATAGATGCTTGTTAAATGTTTTAAGGCCAGGTGTAGATTTTCTATCAGTTAATTTGACATATCTTTAATGTTGTTCTAGTGTCGTGTTTATATTTCTTTTTGTTTGTTTGTTTGTTTTTCCCAACGTACGGCTTATTTGTGAAATTACTTTGTGAGCTTTCGAGGCGTTAGCCAAAACTAATAATAGTATTAAATAAATTTAAATAACCCAAACTAAATCATCAACAGCATTATTAAAACTTACTACGTAATGAAAAAGGTCCAAGAAATAGCACAGGTGTGCCTCAAAAGAACTATAACAACCGATCACCGCAAAAATATCTAACAGAAATAAAATAGGTAAGCAGCGTGCGGTAGTGTACTAGTCGCGAAGGCTCCTGTCGCTTGATAGAATTCCAAACAAACATTTTTTTAAATAAAATAGGTTGGCAACACTGACAACTGGGATACTTAGGGACGGAGGTATACCACAGTATTTTTCTATTATGTTGAATGTTTGTGCCAATTTTGGTGGAGATAAGTGTAACGGAATGGGAGCAGTTTAAAAAAAATGAATTTAAGTAGTGCGTTGGCAATTCTGAACTACTACACCAATCAAGATGGTTCTGCGACTCGAGCTAATTTAACCAGAACCTTTCCAACGACAAGTCAATCAAGTCTCTACATCTTGTGGATTTTTAGAACACGGACGGACAGACTGAGCGTGCGGGGCCCTTTTTTGTTTGCTGGCCCTAAAAGCGAGACAGAGGTTTAACTATACCAACAAGGAAAAAGAAGAAAAGAAAAATTCAACATGTGTCAAATAATATGTGTTTGTGAATCTTCTCAACATGGCAAAATCGTCTTGTTCTTTCTTATAATTAATAATAATAATAATAATAAAAAAGGTTTCACTGTAAACCAAAAACGTCCTTTGATTAGTTATCAAGTTAATACATCGGAATATACTAGTTAGAAATCTTAATTATTCTATACTTCCTACGCGCCAACTTTGCACAAAAAGTACAAGGCTTATTTTTTATGTTACTTGTGGACTCTGTTCTAGAAGCTTCATTTTAGTTTCTAACTTAGCCTCGTATATTAGTTTAGTATGAGAACCGAGATCTATTACCACATAAAACTCTAGCAATGATTAACCTTGTATTAGATTCTGTGCAGAGTTAGCGTCGTGAATGAAATATAGTCACAAATATTTCACCAGTGTCATATCAAATATTGTTGTCTTCATATTTATATTTAAAAAAAGAGTCATCAGTGTCATTTTTTGTAGTCTGACGTCATGATGTCCAGTTTGTCTTATTCATATTCAAACTAGAGATGGACACTTCCGGAAAAAAAATAGTTTTCCGGTTTCCGGAAATAACTTTCCAACTTTCCTTTATCGGATTTTTTTTTTTTTTTTTGTTTCCGTTTCCCGGGTAGCCTTTTTTCGAAAAGAAAGTTTCCGTTTTCGGAAAAAAAATCGTTTTCGTTCCCGGGATTTTTTCCGGTGTGAATTTTTCGGTTTTTCGGAAAATGAATTTTCCGTTTTCCAGAAAATGTGACCATCTCTATTTCAAACTAGGGATGATCAACATCTTGGATATTCGAGTGCGTAGGCATATTGTAGTTTCGTGTAGGTATCTATGGCCCACATGATCCACGGATCTCAATCACGATTATGGATAATCGGATCCGGGGTTCGGATAATTGATACCTCCGAGATCCAAAACCGGTTCTTCTTCGCTACGGATGCTGTCATCTCTAATTCGAACAGTTGGCGGAAAAAAAAGAGAAGGAAGCAAATATCGCCGACATATTTATTTAAGATTTGTCTAGTACTGTAGACATTGGAGAGTGTACTATTTAGTGTGGGTTTCACCAATTTTCGGTAAGAATTGACGAATCGTTCGTTAGGTAACTTTAGGAAGTTTATCGATGAGTGACACAGGAACGTATTTAGGGGGGTCCGGTGGGTTTGGCCCCCCAAAATGCAGAGTTTTAGGCAGAACGAGTACAACTTTAGGTGTAATCATACTTACTTACTATACATTTCGTGTCCAGATACATCTTGGACCTTCCCCTGGATTTCCGTGGAACCTTCCGAAAACCAACTTCTGGATACATGTCTGCTGAGTGATGAATCCAGATAAGGTGCGCGCGCTTAATCCCCAAAGGAAAATATTTATGACTTTATTTCAAAAATTTTACCTCAGAAAAAGCTTCCTTTTATTTCGGGACAAATTATCTAGAAATGACAAATTTTGGAGACATCGGTTTCATATTCCATGATAAAACTTAGCAATATCGGGGGATATAATAAATTTATCCTTAAAAAAATACATTTAGTTTTGAAATATGAAAAAGATTCGTGATCTATTCCTCAGACCTATGCCCCCCTCACGAAAATCCTGGGTCCGCCCCTCCTAACGATTCGGTAAATTCTTATGGAAGTTGATCATTATTCTTTCACATCCTTCACTTAATCTTCAAAATTATTTTAATTCAATAAATACCTATACACACCTTCGTGTGCAGTCATGAAACGTAAATGACACAGAAAGAAATTCCAGGTGTTTCAAAAGGTGAAGGGGGAGGGGGTTGCTTTTGCATGTTCCTCGGAAGTGTTACGGGAGCATTGGAATAAATTTACAGAGGTCAGAGTTGAACTCACCACGGCACGCGAATCTGTTCCATCCCTCCATCTGCCCCTTCCCGCCCTGGAGAGCTACCACTGCCGCTTCCAGACAAGAGCGGAAGTGACCTTTCCCCTATTTCCGATATGAACTGCCTTTTGCCCCCTTCCCGCCCGAATCACGTATAATATATTCCCACCGCACGTATCTTTACGGAGGAATACTCATCCCTCCTCACCTCTTCCCCCCTCCTTGATGAGGTATGACACTGATGGCAACAACCAATAGGAAAACAGATAGCGGGGCTGTCGTCAAAGACACGAATAGTGAGGTGTTCTGCCTGCCTTGTCTGTTTGGACCTTACTTGTCTTTTACAAGTGACAGTGCGCCGGTGAATCACGTGGGGATCACAAGTGTTATCATATATATGTACACATATAGACACACATTCGTTATTGCTTTATTTATGGAAACAACCTGCAGGTAAACAGATAAAAAAATTGTAAACACATATGCGTATGTATTCTTGCACATGCACGCACACGCACGATTACGCAAATATAGATCTGGAATATCTCAGCACAAATCTCGCATGGCACAGCATCCCGGTACATGAATCCCGCCAAAAATTATCTTGCACTTTCAAAACGGACTTTTTACTTTTGGCGTGTGGGAACATGGTGATTTTTTTTTCTAAAAGTTAAAAACTATTTTAAGTAAAAATAATAATTATTGAACAGACATGGGAAACTAGTTTTTCCTTCTTTTCAATGCTTTTAGGGCTTTATAAAAACAAAGCTAACGTTCTAAGCCTGTCTCAGACGTGAAGAATGTTGTCCCTCGGCAAGTAAACTTCCGGGAAAAGGGCTGCATAAGCAGCCAAGGTCTCTGTTCTTCATATAAAATTCTGACATGTGACTTGTTCCCTGACAGACTGAGGAAAATCTAGACACATGAGAAAATGTAGATAACGCAAAATGATAATCTGACTGGGAATCGAACCCACATGTCGCTATTCGACAGATACACTTCAGTAACAATTCGTTCCTAAGAAACTAGAGTAAAGAAATATCTTGTTTTAGAATTTGATTTTTCAATATTTTTTTTTTTTTTAGAATTTAACATTTTTCGGTGGGACAGTCATCTTTGTGGCCTATTGTTTTTACAAGTTTGAGGTATTAGATCGTTCGAGTAGCATTCTTTCTGGAAAAGAAATGAGGAAGGTAGGGTGGTCAGAGCGTTATTCAAGGTACCGTCTTGATATTTGCCTGGTGAAACTAAGACAAACATTGAAAATTTCGGTTAGGATGGGTTCAAAGTGAGCGACCGTAAATACAGGATCACAAGGGATTGTTTTTCTTTTTCCAAAATTTCTTAGAACCTTATATATTTTTAATTGAATTATTTGCTCAATTATTGTAAACAGAGGACTTCCTGTTCTTTTTATTTTAAAAAAATAGGACTTAATGATAGACAAAATAGTTAATTTTCTAACGTCTTTAAAAGTTAAAACTGATATTTTTGTCTTTATTTCTTAAATGCGAATTTCAAGTTGAGGACACTCTTATTATAAATATTATTTGGATTTAATTTTTTTTTTCCTTTTTACAAAAACCGGCATCCCTTGTTTAAAACCATTTTTATCCGTCTTTCTTTAAAAAAGGATTAAGGGATAGGCAAATCCGTTTTTGTTTTTTCACTTTTTCGTGAAAAATTGTATATTTTTTTGATGTCACTTAAAAAAAAAATACGATTGAGAAGGTTGGAGTACGACCCTGACAGATAAATGTGTTTTTGAAAATAAGGTTTTGGGAAAGATATACGGGACGAGATGACCGGAGAATAAAGGAGACTGCATAATGGACAACTCCACGGACTGTACGATTCACTCGATGATGTATAAGAATAATGGGATTGCGACGACTAAGATGGGCCGGATGGGGAAAAAGTAAAGATTATATTCCATTGTAGTTAAAAAGCTGGAGGGAAAGAGACCGTTGAGAAGACCGAAACGTCGTTGGGAGGACAATATCAAAAAGGGGCCTCCAGCGTTTGTTAGTGAGGTGGCCTTAGAGTTAGCGAGTTAGTTAGTTAGTGTCACTTTGTATGTGACGTGTGATAGTGACACACCGTAATGCAGTAAAGTAAACGAATTTGCCAATCCCCAAACGGATTTAAAACAACGGGAAACGGTTATTTAAAAAAAACGAAACTGCAAAATTATAATAAGAGCCGTACATCACGAATGTTTCCTCAATAGGTTATATACTTGAGATGAAAAACAAATTTCTAAAAAATTAAAATAAAAAATAGATAAATAAATAATAAAGTGTTTATTTGGGAAGGCAGAAAGGATCTATTGACGCCCTGCTTGACACTATCTTCCTGTTCAATTTGCCAAGTTCGATTCGACAGTCTTGTGATGGACCAGTGATTCACACGCCTGTGCCCTGTACTTGACCAATCTCGTAAGAACTATTACCAATAACATAACACAGCATTCTTATTAACCCATTTGAAAAGTTTCACTAATATATCAGTTCTGTAACCTCTGGGCTTTATGGAAAGCACAATTGAAACATTCGCTTGGGGTCACGCAGCTGATCTCTTCGTTAGAATATTATGTTCTTGCTTGCGAATCTGAATGCTCGCGCTTATAATGTAAGCTAGGCTTACGACGTTCAGTACTTCTTGTGAGTACTTAAACCATGTACCTTGTATTTGATTCATATATATATTGTTCCGATGTTCGTTGTAGGTAAATTATATTGCATACCATGAGTGTATAATTCTGTAATATTTTGAATCATGCATGAAGAACTGCAGAAGACAGCGAAGATGGTACTTTTAATTTGACCAAATATAATTTAATTTGACATATCAGACATATAAAATGACTCCTTCCCCATCAGTAAATAATAATAGTAATAATCTAAAATAAAAGCGTGGAAGTTGTATAGCGATATGGAGCCAAAATCAAAAAGAAACGCCACTATAATTCAGAACTTTGTTTTTTATTCCAGAGCCTGGTTTCAACTAGGGATGGCCACTTCCAGAAAAAAATAGTTTTCCGATTTTCGAAAATAACATTTTCCTTTTCCCGAGGAAAATTTCCGTTTCTCGCAAAAAAATAAAATAAAAAAAAAATCCGTTTTCCGAAAAAAAAAATCGTTTCCCGGAAAACTTCCAGTTTCATTTTTTCCGTGGAAAATTACGATTCCGTTTTACGATAAAAGAAAAAACATTTCTCGGGAAAACTTCCGGTTTGTTTTTTCGAAAAAATTTTCATGTTTTTTTTTTCGGAAAATGTGTCCATCTTTACTTTTAACATGTTTTTTGTTGTTGTTGTTGTTGTTGTTGAAAACGTGTTTTCTTAAGCCTTGTTTTCGGTTATTGTTCAAAATTCGCCTTTCATTCATTTCTTCAAAGTTCAGCGTAGTTTGTTTAAAAGTTCTTGTTTAAAATCCAGTTTTCGGTTTACCTATCAAAAGTAAATAAATCAGAAAGTCGTAAATTTAAACATAATCAACAAAAGTTTAAAGCAAACAAAAGCTATATTTCAATAAAACTCAAAAGTTTGATTAAAAAAAAGAAATGAACTTCCAGAGAACCGCGTTTGATGCATAAAAATAAGAATTATTTCGATTTTAAAGATCCGAGGAAATAAGAAGCCAATCAGTAGATTAGACAGGAACCTGCTTTCCTTGCACCTCCACAAAAACAGCTGTAATAAATAATAAAAACAAATTGATTTGCTATAGATATTCACAACGTTAAATCAACTTGCACCGAATTTACTTTACATGACTAATTTAGTTGATCCAACGTAAATCACAGAACATTCCAAAGTTGAATTTTAATTTGTTTTAAGGTCTTTAGGGATCTGAGACTCAGGCCGAGAGAGGATATCGGAAGGTACACGGCCAGGGCCTATTACGTAAGTACCCAACAGCATTTGCCTGATATGACTGAAGTAAAACCCTGGAAATAAACCTCAGTCAGGGTGGTCGGCCGCTGGGATCGATCCCAGGTCCTCCCGAATGCTAAACCAACACTCTACTACTGGTTCACGGCCACTCGGTACCATCACAAGTATTCATACCTGTACTATTTACTAGAAAACAGCCTGTATTCTTATGCAGCCCGCGTTACGCATGTGTTGTGTTGGGTCGTATATAGACAAGAAGTTTGCCACCACAAAGGCGGACTTAACAGTATCAGTATAACCCAATCAAATATTTAAATATATAAAACTACAAGAAACACACTACTTTATACGGAAAATAATAACCATAAAAAATGATGACATTTAAGAAAGATAAGGTAAACCAAAAAAAGATTTAATACGAACGTTGGTAACTTTGCTCCAAAAATCATAAAACTCTTTTCGAACTCCTGTGAAGCAATCGCTTGCACTGCATTTCTTTTCGGATATCGTATAACAAGTTTCCAGTGATTACGTGTAGTATTACTGTGCGTCTTGGTGTGCTCAATCAACTTGCTGAGTAAAGAAATCTATTTGCTGTGTTTTATTATTACTTTGTATAGGGGACAAATGTTATTGTCTAATGTGAATGATTATAAGAATATTATGACTGTTTAAGCGGGGAAGAATATGATGTCATATGCAAATTTATTCTGACGGTTTTGTAAAAGAAATTTTGAGTAAGTAATCACATTATATTTTTGTTGTTTTTCTTTATAACTGCTTCAAAATAGCTTTTTGGAGGGTTGTTTTCAAATTGAATTAAATTTATGTATTGCCTTTTGGCATCTTTGGTTCAGGCCAAAGTGTGTTAGGTACATAATGGAGGAAATATCGGTCAGGGCTTTACTGAAAGTACCATTTACGCATTCCTCTGGTAAAAAAAAGGCTACCCAATTTATTTTACAATCCCCAGATACACCCCAATTCCGCCAATACGTGAAATACACTTAGCAAAAATAACAAGGGGAGTGATTTTTGGATGAACGCCTCCATGTACTTATTCAAGGTACTATTCAAGCATTTGCCTGGTGTGACCGAGGGACACGAGGCAAAACCTGAGTCAAGATGGCCAGTACCGGGAATCGAACCCAGGGCGTCCCGATTACAAGGTGAGCGCTCTACTGACTGATCTACCTCATCGGTAAAGCCGCCAATATATGATTGCATGTTTTAAATACTAACTTTAGGACATGCAAACGACTGAACGCTTCTGTTTTAATCGCTATTCGAAAAACAATTTACATTTTTAAACCGCGCAGGTGACCCACGAATGTGCAGAATGAAGTCATCACTAAGTTTTCAAGTTTTGTGTATCAGCCTAAATTCATGTGCTTGTTGCTTGTAAATGACAACTGAAAATGTGATTGTATTTCATTTATGTCCTTAAGGCAACTGTGACTCAGGCCAAAAGTATGATAGGAAATAATACGGAAAATGTATCGTGCAGGGGCTAGTTTCGAAGGTATAATTCCGGCATTAGCCCGGTGTGACCAAGAAAGAAACTTGGAAAAACCTCCACGAGAACAATTGGCCGCTCGGATCGAACTGAGGACCTCCCGACTGCGAACCCAACGCTCAACCAACTGAGCTATGGCTGGTCGGTAACTGGAAATATCGTAATAATTTGACCTCAATCACAGCAACTTACTGTGTGACTCAAATAATTCCTGATTGACAGTATGTAGATGTAAAAAGTTAATTTTACACGTGATTGAGATCGGTATTCTTGTCTGGGCCAGATCTTATAGCTATTTTCTCACCTTATTTTCTAGTATCTAACCAACTTTAAACAGTTTACACTTGTTTTTGGTCTGCTAATGTTTCAGAGATAAGATTAAAACTGAACTTTGAGATTCACGTTTGCTTTCAATTCCAGAATTCGAGATGATGTGAGTCCGGAAGTGATTTAACTTTTTTTAAAAAAAAAATGTCCAAATTGCGTCAAATTTCGCATGTGTGAATTTCAAAGGTTGCTGTATACAGTTCTGAAGTAAAGAAAAAAAAAGAAGAAAGAATCGCGAAATCCAAGATGGCGGTAGCCCTAACCACTTTATTATTATTCAAATATCGTCTGATTCGCATGAAAGATCATTTCTAGGGGTTCGAAAGGTTGCTATGTTTGATAAAACTTTCATTTCCAAAATAGATTATGGCACAAGCCCGCATCTTGAATTCCAAAATCCAAGATGGTATCAGTACAAAGAGATTTAACTGTAAAAAAATATCTGATTTTTTTCTCTTCACGTTTTTTTTTTCCTGAAAAATGTTTTTCCGCCGTTGTGTACTTACTATTGAGCAGCGAGTGTTCGGGGTTTCGCGAGAATAAGTAAATACCATATTTTAAACACATTGTTGTTTAGTTCACCTTCTGTACAATACTGATTCTATATTTTGTTCTAGATTAGATTAAAACATTATGTGTTAGGCAGCCGGGGTTCCATGAAGTTTTTTTTAAATGTTTCTGGGGTTCCCTGTGATGGAAAAGGTTGGAAAACACTGTTATAAAGTAAAAAGCTTACAACAATTGCTTGTTAATATTACGTGATGCGCTCTTAAGAAAGAAATTAAGCCGACCGGGTAGTCGTGTGGTTTGAGGCGTTAGGCCAGGGCTTCAAAATTGCAAGTTCGAATCCCGCGTAGGACATGGATTTAAACAAGGATTATATTCAGATAATTGTGACGGGCAGAAGTCAGAAGTTACGAAAATGGCTCATACGAACAAAAAGTTTTTTTAAGTTTTTCACAAAGAAGTTAACTGAATAATTGAAATTACAATTTTTATTCGTCCTGTAAATATTTTATTAATGACATTTTTTTAAAATCTAAGAAGTTTTTTTTTCATAAACTTCGGGTGATAAAGGTATGTGTATGTTTAAAAGATAGTGAAGTTTTTTTGAAGAATGCTAAATTAAGGCTGTGTTAGTCTCTCAGTGAATGTTGTTTTTTTTGGTACCATAATTATGTATGCTTGCCTCTCTTCTTTCTTTCTCTCTTTCTCTCTCTCTGTCTATCTCTCACCCTCCCTTTCTCTCTCTCTCTCTCTCTCTCTCTCTCTCTCTGTGTGTGTGTGTGAAAGAGAGAGAGAGAGAGAGAGAGAGAGAGAGAGAGAGAAGGAAAGAAAGTTGTTCAACACTTTCTTTAATTTGTATGGTGAACGTGAACAAGAGTCAAGAGACTATAAGTGGACTAGTTCTGATAACTGCCGAGGAATATTCATAAACTTTCACACGATTCATCGCAAAACAAGTACAGAGTTTCATATTTGTTGTCTTTCAAAATCCTGTCAATGTTGATAATTATTTAGATTTTCACCTCCTTTTGATGCAGTTTTGGCAAATGTTTGTCTTATGTAAGTGAACGCTTTTAACCTTCTGTTTGGTTTGTTATAAACTCCTGACTAATGGCAATTAACTTAACTATTTTTTTTCTTTTTCTGTGTAGTTGTAGTATCTTGAAACAAACAGTGGCGTATTTAGCGACCTTTTCAGGATGCTTACTTCTTTTGATTTTTGCTCTGTCTGTTATAATTTAAGTTTGATGTCACTTGTGGTGACCCGACCTGACCCAAACAGTGGTGACCGGGTCCGAAACTTGACCCGAATGAATCAGTTCCTGGTACTGACCAAAATCACCAGATTGACAACTCGGCGACCCAATGATCAAATCTTGACACGATGGCCAAATTTTGACGCGATCTTTTGTTCGTGTGGTTTGACTCTATTAATATTGTAATTTTGTGAGATTCCTTGAGAAGTGAGCTTATGTTATTTGCACACTCAAGCGCCATTTTTATTCTATCCGGGATATGAAACTTTTTCCATATGTTATTAGTATTGTTAGGAACTTCTTGGTGTTGTATTTTTCGTATTCTGGAGAGTAACATCCCCCCTTCAGGTCACACCAAGAAGAAACGCAAGTGTGTAATATAGGGGAAAACTTAGCTGAATTATTTGACTGCCTAGTTTATGATGTCATGATTTGCTGTCTGACAGATATCTCAGCTAAAATATGAATCCTTGAAAACACTTTTAACTTCATATCACAGAGTCCCATAACCATCACCATCTTGCGTAGTGAGGTGGTGGAACCGGAGAACATGAAAGCATAGACGAGCAGAATGTGAAAACTTAGTTCTTCGTAAACACCATCCATTTATACAGCTGAACAAGCCTCAGCTGTGGGATATAATATCATCTAAAATGAGGATAGTTATTTTATTTTCTAGAAGCTAAATTGAAGTATCGCTTAGAGGCCTATGGTTTTCTAATCATATGTCCTAAATTGAGGGTCTTGGAGCAGAAATGGTGTAATCCACACTATAAAGTTATTTAGGAAAAAAAAAAAAAGACCGCAGTTTTACATGGTAAATATAGTATTATTGGCGACAAAACTATTGAAGGCACTTAGGGTGATTTTTGGCACATAAATCTTTGCTCTTTATATGAATTTGACTGTTAAAAAACCCACAAAAACATTAGAAAAATGTATTTGTGGGTTAACACTATTTCTGCACCAAGACTGAATTTACCTTGGTCAAAACCGAAAGTTACCTCAAGGATGCAGAATTCGTGTCACGGAAGAGCTTCCATTAACCTGATATTATCAGCTAGATTTGTTGTCAGTATTACATTCAGCGTTATCATCATCATCATTGCTACTAGATTATACGTAATGGTATAAATCGACCGATTATGTCTATACATGCAAAGGCAGTGAGTATAATTGGTTTTGCATGCTTTATCATATAACAAAGTTGAATAAAAAAATAAAAGAAATAAAGGGCATGAAGGTTTCCTGTTTTTGGTGAATTATTGATAACTCATGGCGTATGTTTAGCGGTTTGTTGTAGAAGATGGGCGACACACATGACGTAGTAGCACTTTCTTTGGAAAATAATAGTGTAGTTGCTTTCTCTCTATTTTTTTTCCATCTAATTATGTTCGGTATACATTGCATGATGGGAAGTGTTTCCTGACTTGATGTGTTTCCTGGCTTGTTCTTTCCAATAAAAGCGTTCATTTGACGCGTTTTATATTGTGTAATAGTGACGAATGTCAAAACAAATAATAAAAATAATGAAGCCGTAATTGACCCAAGGTCTTTGTCGTGACTCTTGTGAGCATGTTAGGCTATCTTTTGTTTAGCAAGGTAAGTGATCATCGATATATAAGTGTGTGTAAATTATGTAAGAATTAAAAGCCTGTTCAAAATTTAAGTTCTTTCTAAAGTGTATGCTCGATTTATGGACTTGACTATCATTAATAACCTGTAGATTTTATTTATCAAGTTCTAATGATTTATAGAGAGATGTATTGCGTAATATCTAGTCTCCGTTGATCTAATCGGTAATGGCAGTGGGATGGCACGCAGGTTTTGAGCCCTGCTGGCGGTGATCCTAACAGGTTTCTGAAAGCGAAACTTTATTTTATGACATGTATTTCATACATTTAGGCATAATCCCACACACTGACAATTTAAATTTCAAATGTTTTATGATTTTTTAATTATTATTTTTTTTCGATCCGGAACCTATTTAGCGAAATGTTTATATCAAAATGCGATCTAATCAAAATATTATTGCATTATATTTTACGTAATTTGTGTAAATAGAATGTTTAATATATTAATGCATAAAGTCAAGTTTGATTTCTAACGAAAAAAAAGTAACAAAGTTTGTGATTATTATTAATA
>JAGDQP010004049.1:0-52839 GCA_022664845.1 Lepisma saccharinum | reverse complement strand
ATAATAATAATAATAATAATAATAATAATAATAATAATAATAATAATGATAAAAAAACCACTGGCGTAACAGACCGAAAGGTCCTGAGCCTGTTCCAACGCCATCTGTCCGCGGTTGATGGAACTGCGTCCACCTGAATGATGGCTGTGTGGTCAGAACTGCGCACCACCTGGCCACGAACAGGTGTATCAGGGGCATTCTAGACCAAATGGCCGTCATGTCTTTATTCACGTGACTCCCCAGTTTTCCTCACGACGCTGGGTGGACGCCGAAAAGTGGGACTCCAGCCGCGGATTGAACCCGGGACCATGCGGACATGAGTCCAACGCTCTAACCACTAGACTATGGTTCCATCTACGTCGATGCTAGTGCCATGTTCGTTTGTCGTCTGCTTGTTATTGTATACTACATGTTTTGCTTATCTTGCATCTATTGTACACATGTTTGTTTACATTTCACTTGTAGTACACCAGTGTTTGTATGTGAGTGTTTGCACGTGCTTGTGCACGCGGCTCGTTACGATATTATTACTACGTTTTACCATAGAACATTACACCAGAATCCTCCTCACTCGAGACAAATGCCGGGATGGTACCTTCAAATTAGGCCCTGGTCGATACCTTCCCGCATCCTCTCCCCTCCTATATCCCAGCGTTAGCCTTAGATGCCTAAAAGCCATACATATTTTTACCAGTATCTTTCAAAATCTATATTTCTAAATAAATTAGTTTTGTCCAGAAACAAATCTAAGCTTTTCCTCAATAAATTGTTTAATAATGCTATAAAAATAAAACATTTTCCCTTAGGATCCGCCACTGATCTCCAGTTTAAAGTTAACTGAAAATCACTTGTGTGAACAGCGACTATCAAATCTGAAACCTTTTAATCACAGGACAGCGACCGGGGACAACTATATCACCAAATACTCCACACAAAACATTATTTTTTTTTAAACGTATCATTATCGTTAATATATGTGAAATTCTGGTTTTACCGCTGCATTTTCGTGGTCCAGAAGTTGAGAACCCGAGTTACATTGAAAAATCACGGGAAAGAAGAAATGTGTAGTCCTTTTGTTATGTGATGGTTCGATTCAAGGCGTGCAAGATTGTGTGAGAGCGTCCTTCACATCGCACCCCCGCTTAACCTGCTTATAAATCATGAAGCATTGTACTTTTCCCCCATTTCCATGATATCGTGTTCCCTTTCTCTGCGTACTGCTTTCCTCCTCTGTAAAATCCTCCCACAAGTAGCAGCAATATTGCATGTCTTAAAATGAGTCTTCCGTTCGAAGCGCGAATGTCAATAATCATGCTGCGTCGTCTTCTGTGGTGGTTTGTGAGAGACTTTTTCTTTGTGGAGGGCTTCGTCGTTCATATTTTTTTTTCTCTCTCCCGTGACTCCTCTTGATCTTCTACAAAGTCACAGGATGAGGCAGGTGACGAGCATTGTTGTATTTTGAAGCCAACAACTGGTCTGACTCTCATCATAATTTACCTAAGCCTTCCTTCCTTCCCCAGCTACCTAACACCGTCACCTTATCCTCCTACGTCAAAAGGCGCACGACCAAAATGAAAAGTGAAGAGACAGAGAGAGAAAGTATCTCATCGTTTCACCTTCTTTACTTACAAGTCACCAACGGTGACATCCTTTATGGGTTGTTTGCACGAAGTGGTAAAAGAATAATGTATTCTAACACCAGTAGATGTCAGGTACGGCGCATAAAAATTAAACTTCGTGCTGATAAAAGTCATTATGTCATCATTGTCGTTATTGGTCTCCCTTACAGGTGGCAGGTCCTTTCTAAGCAAGTTAAGTACTTTCTATTCCATTCCAGCCAGGAATTTTGCCAGACGGCGTTAATTGGGAGGTGTCACCCCACCCAAATTATTGAGCACACATCCCCAACTTAAAAAAAAAACAACTATAAAAACCCTGCAAAACTTAGTTACAGCTCTAATTTTGGTTTTATACTACCGACAAAACAAAATCGTGGTAGATTCCTTGATTCCATTCTTCCATCTTGCATTTTAACCGATCCTTGACCTGCATACCTTTTTACATTCTTTTCTGTAGTTCACAATGGTTCGTGGTGTCCTCAAATCTTGGAACGTTAATTTAACTCATTTCCAGATATCATACGATGATAAAATTTTGCACAACGACGTAAGTCGGGTGAAAATACAATATTCCATTGTTTCTTTCATATATATTTATATATTTTAAAAGCATATTTCAATATTATTTTAATATAAACTCCTTTATCCTAAAATAAATACTGGTTGCAGAACACTTTACGATTTGTGTCACAAAACATTAGCTTGAGAAAAAGTATCCAAACACCGAAATAACTCGAAACACCACCATGATTGAGGTATCGTTTAAAATTTATAGATTTATTGAAACAATTTTTAAACTAATTTTCAAAGCAGCTATATATCAGGGTTTGAAACGAATTGAGCTAGCGTTCACTAAATGAAAGTAAACCATATTTCTAGAATAATTCTAATGTATTTTTCACATGCATTTGAAAATTGTTTCCAACATTTGGTTGTTACTTGGGTGCTAGTCCCATTCTAGTATCTTTAAATACATAAAAAACTAGATAGTAAAAATTAAACAATACACTGTGTTCATTCTTGTTAGTAAAGTCCTACGATAAGTTATCAACAGCAAAGAGACAATGAAGAAAGACGGAAACTGCTTTTGACCCCTACGCTGTTAGGCAACCAAGTAATCACTCGTGTGGTTTCGGTTGCGTGCAAGAACGCATTTAGTTATATAAAATGGCAGCAAACGAAGGAAACATCGTTTATTTTCCCCAGTCCATGCACTTTTAAAGAAAAATTCATTGAAAACTGAAACACACTAAAAATAAAATAAATTTTCAGAAAAAGGAAAGTTCCTTAAAAATGCAATAGAAGGTAAAATAAAACTAAATCCAATAATTAAGTGCATTTATTTACTACAAAGCTCCTTGAACATGATCGTGATGATAAGGAGATTATTTCTTTATGATTCTGTCAAACTGTATTCATTTTGTGGCGATTTCTACAAGGTTATAAGAGAATTTAGTAAATAAGTTTTTTTTTAACTTTTAGTTCATTTTTGCAGGTGGTTTACGTTTCTTATTTTTTCTTTGAAAAATTGTTTTTCTTCTACTGAAATTAGAGTGTGATTTTTTTCTCCGTTATACTCTCAGTGATCTGCATCCTTCTTCTTCCTCTTCCTCTTGATCCTTCCATTTAAGTGTCTCTTACAATATCTGCGTGAACATGTTCTAACTAGTTTCGTCGCCTCTTCATTATTATCTCCAGTATTTCCCTTTTCCTCTAACTGACTGTCTCCAGCGTTTTTTTTTTGTTGTGTAACTAATTTTCCCACCTGATTTTTTTTCAGTTCTTCTTCATATCCACATTTCGAATATCTCATTCATCTCGTCTCTTTCTGCATCACATTGTAGACGCTAGGTTTTCTACTCAGAGGCATACTACCTCCAATATAAAACATTTAAACAATGATTTTAAAGCTGCTTGTTCATCGGTCAACATAAAATACATTTCTTCTTTTCCGTGAATTAATCTTTTGATATTGCTTTTTTTGACGGTTCAAGGTATATTTTGGCTTCTAAGAGATGACGGCTCTCGGCGATCAGTTTTCTAGGAACGGGGTTGGAAAATTTAACGGCAAGGATGTTAGTTGAGGTAGCATCAGATCATTCGTTTGATGAAAATGAGGAAAACTCTAGGAAACCTTAGTCAGGATTATCGATAGCGGGGCTCCAACGCCTGTGACTTCCTGTTACCGTTTGCACAATTCGTGACATCACTTAGTGTTCCCGTGAATGGTTACGCGTGTCACGTTGTAATCAAGGAATCTCTGGTTCGATCTTCTGTGAGGATACAAGAGCTTCCAAACTCACTGAAAACTGTAGGGTCCATTAACAGAATCTCTATCCGATGAAAGGCAATGACAAAGCACCATCAGTTCACCTTGTTCGGGTCTGTGGGTTGTAGACCTGACTGCATGCAGAGCGCCATCATCGTCGTCGTCATCATCATCATAAAAGTGCATACCAGTTCTGCTCCCTCCCTTTCCAATAGTGTGAATTGATTCAATCTCCTTCCTATCAATTGCCATTCCTGTGCGTTTTCCACCAATAGAATGTCCACATGAACTCATGATATCCATCCACAGAATGCATCACCAATACCTTTGAACCAATTTAAACCAATTTTCAGAGCCTATCTTGTTTATTATATTCATTGTGAGTTGACATCACTTCCAGTGTACGAAACCTATATACTAAGCACAATTTCCCCCCGATTTTTTACATCTGTTTGACCCTTTTGCCAACTACTGTATAAAATATGGGACTGTGTTTAGCTTCAACCCCAATTTTCGAAATATCGTCAGTGTTTTTGCCTATGTGCTTAAGGTAAGAGTATCTTCCGCGTGCACATTGTCTTAGTATTCATTCTATACCCAGATTCATAGAAAATGGCCGACGGTATACTTTCTTAAGTCCGACAGGTTCCACAGTTTGGCAGTGCCGGACAAATATACGCTACAGTTATCCGGAGTTGCCAAATCGAGCAAGTTTCAATTGTAGAATAAATCCATCAGTCATTTTTACGAATCTCTGTAACATTGTTCTGCTTGTTTCGTTAATGAGTGTACAGTTGTAATTTGTCCTTCCTAGTGTTTTTATTCATTGTTTTCTGGTGTTTTTAGTGACGTTACTGATGTTAAACGTTTATTGTTGCGCAAGTCTAATCGTTTGTTTGATAACATTGCGTTCGAGAGTCTTCCGATTTCTGGCTGATTCATTCGAAATAGGTGACTTAAAATCGACACATTACTATTTTCCCCCTTACAATTAGATGCAAGTTGAAATTTTATATGATATACTTTTCTTCTCTTACAGTTAGGAGGAAGTTGAAATTTTATGAGACTAAAAGCGACACACTACGTTCCTTCCCTTACAATTAGATGGAAGTTGTTGAAAGTTTATAAGATTTAAAGCGACACACGATTTTTCTTCCCTTACAATTATATGGGAGTTCAAATTTTATGAGATTTTGTGTCCAATATAGGACCAATAGACGTGACTGTCGAAGGAACAAATGTATTTTTACTATTATTTTCGAATTTAATTGTGACTGACGGCGTTTGTAGAAGAAGTAATTTGTTGATGTAATAATATTTTTTCTTCTTTCTGTTTCGCAGCGTCGCAGCACTCAGGCACCGTCGACGAGGAACGTGAGGACGAACAGGAGGACGGAGCCGAGACTCGTTGCATCGTTTGCGACAAGAACTTTGAGGAAATCGACCAGTAAGTGACCTCAGGCATCAATTATAATCCTCTCTTTCTCTTTTGGGTGAGAAGTGATTTGGAAGGTAGCGACCAAGCTCTTATTGAATTAACCATCCGGAATTCACTTGGTGAACCTAAGGCAAATCTTGTAAAACAATCTGGGTCGAGATTAGGGCTGTCAATATTCGGATAATTTGATATCCAATTAATCGAGCAATTCATCGAATATCCGGAATCCAATTATTCGAATAATTTTAGTACCTGGGTGATAATGCGAATAATCGATAAATTATTCGGATAACGAATATAATCGAACAAATTCGAAAACGTTTAATATGAAATATCCAGTTTGACAAAGCGTTGTTACAGTACGAATATCTGCCAGTCAGTGTCACTCAGTATGAACAAAGTCACAATTTCATTCAACGTTGGAAGGGTGGGGACGAAGATACGTGAAAAGCAAGAGCAGTTTCTCATATAGTGTCACCAAGCAAACATAAATAGACATTTTCCAGTTTGTCTTCTAATCTGATGTTTATGGCATAGTTCAACCATAAAGAACGGTTTGGAAGGGATCTATACTGGTGTACGTACACAGTAAGAAAACAGCTGTGTTAATTCAACACAATGCGGTGTCCCAGCGTGACCACCACTTTTTGTGTTAAATCAACACAACACATGGTGTTGATTTCGGTACTGCGAGAAAAATTGTTACAGCTGTTGCAAGATTTGAACATGGATTGTTGACTTAGAAGTCCAATATCTTACCCTCTGGGCTAAATCGCCAGACAGAAAGAACACAGTATAGAGGATAAAAAAAATGTTGACGAACCCCAAACACAAACAAAGTTACTCTCACGACTTATGCCATGATTTAATTACTTTTCCATTTGTTAGATAATTATCAGAATCCCCACTTATTGAGAATCTGTTCCATTTCTATGAAAGCAAGCGCAGTATTTGACATGTTGTTACAATAAGACAGCCGTAATGCTGGTCAAGTGTTTGGCTTTCGCCATCTTGCCTGCTTTCATAGAAATGGAACATTCCGAATGAATGGGAATTTTGGTACTCAATTGACAAATAGGAAGTGATTAAACCATGGGATAAGTCGTGAAAGTAACTTAGTTTATTTTGAGGGTTTAACAACATATATTTGATCCCCTACACAGTTTGAATATATAGTGTAGTCGTTTAATTCAAATGTTGTTCAATAAATATGTTTGCATCTATTTCTTTTCCTGTCTGACAATTTAGCCAAGTCGGTAAGTCGCTGAATTTCTAACTGAGCACACCATGTTCAAATCGTGCTGCAGCCGTAATTTTTTTCTCCAAGTACTGAAATCAACACTGTGTGTTGTATTGATTTAACACACAAAAAGTGGTAGTCACGCTGGGACACCGAATTGTATTGAATTAACACAGCTGTTTTTTTACTGTGTAGACGGGAAATTCTCCCTTTTTAAGGTCGGGCATCTCTCCCTTTTCTGCGGAGAGATGACCTAGCTTATAGTTCGTGAAGTACGGACTAGATGGCGTGAGAAATGCACAACATCATTCATTAACTAGTTACTAGTATGTTGTTAGTTTCAACTTACAAACACCGAAAATTTCAATAAATTAAATTGAAACAACGTTTCATAATGTTTTACCTAAGATCAAAGGGGAAAATGATAAAACTTAGCTTAATCAAGTAAATTCTTTTACAAACAAAAGAACACACATTAGGTAATCTGTCTCGCGTCATTCAGCTCCCAACTGAAGACTACACTTGACCAGTGCTGCCTCCTAGAGGCGGAGTTATGACGATTGAGTCATCTCTCCTGCCGAGGCATCTCACCCGGAATTACTCTCCTGTTTTAACAGAAATATAGCTATACATTGCTAAGTAAAACAACAGCTTTTGAAGTTATTAACACTTATATACATCAAAATTACTATTGAACGTTGATGTTGTATATCTAAATAAAATAGCTACTACTAATAGAAGAATAAAAGCGCGCTTACAAATAACTACCTCTTCTGGTTCAGTTATAATACCTTTTAATGTTTCTATATCATAGTCTGTAAATGTTTGTTGCGCCTGCAACAAGGATTTTCCTTTTCTATTTCCCAACGTTTATTTTACCTCCTTGCCCATCTTCATTTCATATTAACGCGTCAGTTATGCCTTAATAACTCAATTTCGAATCGTAAATATCCTCTTTCATGTTGGGTTGACGTTCGTTTGTCACTGATATGGAACTCTAGTTGCCATCTCAGTGTACTAAATTATCTCCACATCTAGACTAGATGCTCGAATAACCAGCAGTATTTAAACGCATAGCTATTTTGGACGTCTTGGCGCATGAACACAATTCTCTCATTAGCCTGAACCAAAAATTACCTAAAAGCCTTGAAACTAAAATTCAAACAACTCTCTCACAGATGTTGGCAGTCGTGCACACTTCAAAAAGAAGAAAAAAATAGGCGAATTGTAGAATTTGCTACGTATTTGGTGCTTCATTTCAAATACAGTTCAATTTTTCTCCCAATTTAAATCAGCCTCTGCAAACAGTCATATCTATCATTGAAGGTCAGCTTCATCTGATGGAAGGCAATGGCAAACGACCATCGGATCACCTTGCCCATGGAACTTTCGGGGCAGAGCACCCATGATTATCATCATCATCATTTATGAACAAAATATTCATGTGTGAGAATCGAACCTGCTAGTCCCAAGATTATGGTGTTGCACTGAAAATGCCAGTAATGTTAGGAGTTTTTTTTTTATTATTTGCTGAACCGGGTGTTTTGGAGACATTTTTCCAATAATCATTCCTTTCACATTGCTTTGGTATTATTTAGTTTTAACGACAACACTCTCTCATGGTTACTTTGTTAGATTGGTTTCCTATTCGTGGATGGAAACACTTTAGATGACGTTTTAGCAGTAACCGTGTCGTGCTGATAAATTGTCATAAAGACATGTTTATGTTATCGTGAAAAACACTTGATCTTTTCTCCTCCGAAGCAAGCAGAGAGTAGTTTTGTCGAGGGAACATTTTCTTCTTCTATGTTAACGATTATATTCTCCGGGATATTAGTTACCTGTATAGTAGCCAATTCGGCTCTTTCCGTGCTGAAAAGTTCGCAAATAGAATCAAACGTTGAGAGATAAAATTGTCTTTTCAAAGGGAGGTTAACATCACCGTCATAACAAGATTTTTACGAGTGAACGATAAATGATTTCTTCGTCTTGCAATCTCCACGCACCTTTTCCCCTCTTCTGTCTTTTTCCTCTAACGATTTTCTGTTGTGACGTTACCGTTAGTGATTTAGGAGAAGTGATTCTAACGCTCCTACGTACTAACATTTCTCTGTATGGGGTAATTTAGCAGTATGTTGTACAAAAACGTAATATTTTTATTTGTTTCACAGTACACTGATTTTAGCCGCGACTGACCTAAAGATCAGTATAGCTTGAAGGAAACATGTCACTCCATTTACTGTGTCAAACACTGAGCTCTACGTAACGATACTGGAGTGATTGCTTAGTGTCGAAAGATAGACGCCAGAGCAAATATTGAAATTTGTTTGTCCACTTCCAGTCGAATCCAATGTAGATCAAATTTTCAGTTCTAATTTAATTTTATACGCTTCATGTCGCTGTGCGGCCCATTTATTTTATGATATACCGTACTCTGCCTATAATAGAAAATACTCAAAATAATATTTATTTTTCTGTTGCAAAAATTATTAAGACATAAATCAGAAAACTGTCATAAATCAGATGATATCAAGCGTAAAAAACTGAGTTAGAACCGGAAATTCGGTTCCTATTGGTTTAGACTGGAAGTGAACAAACGAGATTAAGTGTCCTCTCCGTTCCCCGGCTTCATATATTCTTGAAATTTTCAATGGCAACAGGCAGTCCAATATAGCTTTTAGATAGAGGTCATTGGTATCAAATATGGATCTTAACAGCACTAGGATTCGTAGGAACAAGCTTATAAAATAAAACTGCTGAATTGCCTTACTTTTTAGCCTATGCAGTTTCATGAATACATATCCGAACCTTTGCAACCCGCCATCGGGGAGGTGCAAATATAATTGCCTTCTTTTTCCGCGCTGGACCAAAAAGAATATATATAGATATTCTTTTTGGTTGCATGAAAATAAGCGAGTTGCAATAAGTTCCTTTTTTTTGTCACCAGAGAACAGATTTGAGAAACGAACAGAGCCATCTAGTGTTAGTTTCGAGAACTCGCTTGACAATTTGTACAAACAGATAAATCCCTCCCCAGTACAGAATATCGGCCCAAGCTTGATCGTTGTTAGTCGTTACTGGCCCAATCTTGATCACTATTGGCCGTTAGTGGCCCAATTTTGATTGCTATTGGTCGTTACTGGCCCAACCTTGATCGCTATTGGCCGTTACTGACCCAGTAATGGGCCGATATTGTGTGTTGGTGAAGGATTCATTATCGTTAGTTATAAAATCATACAAAATAATTGCAAGTATTAGGTGAACTGGTCTTAGAATTTTCAGCTAAATTCTCTCTAGTTAAATATGGTTAAGGGAAGGTTTGACAAAACGGGAATGTCGGATAGAACAGGGAAGTATAGTCGATTCCTCCCCTCCCCCACTCAGCCCAGACATATGGTACCATCAACCAGGTGGGAGTCGAATTGCTTACTGGATACACCGCAGAGGAATTTTGGTAATTTGGAGTTGTAATTTTATGGATAACTTCCCTCCGAATGGACTGTTATAAAAAAAAAAAAAAAATCTACGCTACAATTTATTTTAGCATCAAGTTTCTCGTTCGTTTATAGATTTATTAAACCTTGGTCTGCAAAATATAAGTACCTCGCCTTATTTTACAGTAATACGGTAGTAGTTTATTTGAGCTTGTGTAGTTTGCTGAGCAGAACCATCTTGAAATTTTAAAACGTAGGCAGTTTTACGAAATGGGGAGGCAAGCTGTTGGTCGAAATGAGGATCGCTATTTGTATCGAGATTCTAAGCAGGAATTTGTTTGAACCAATTAAAACTGTTTTATATAACTATAGAAAGAGGTATTGGTTTGTAAATGTTCAAAACTATTTTTTAATGTTTGTGTAATTTATCAAAAGAGAAACTACTTTATTCATCTATCTTTCACAGTGGTTTATTTATTGAAACTTTATCTTATATTACTATCAATGTTTCCATAGTTTCTTCACTCATAAACATAGATTTGTCTTAATGATTTTTGATGTGTGATGAAATTTAACCGCCCCATTTTATCTCCCTCTCTGTTTAGTACAAGAATGTCCCATTGCAGCTAAAAATCCTTTCTGGTTATTTGTTTACTACAGACAGTACAGTGAAGTAAAGTACCACCTCACCGTGTCATCCCACTTTCCCCTACTTTTATAGCAAAATAAGAAAACAAGATTAAGTTGAAATTCTGTTATAAAGATTCAGGGGCTGATCAAAAAGTGAGGTTCCCTTTTTTTAAAATTTTAATTTATGTACAATAGGACTTAGGGGAAAGTCGTCACAATATGGAATACAGTTCGTTTGGAGCACAACCACGTTCACAAAAATAAGTGAAAAAATGCGAAAAATGCAGTACTATGCAAAAGGTAATAAGTACACAAGTTATGTGTAATAGATAAAAAAGTAAGGGTAGATTTTACACTTTTGCAAAAATGTCTCCATATATGGAATACTCTGAATCTCATTGTAAAGAGTGACGGTTTAACATTTTTTTTTAATAAACAAAGGTTTCATCAGAAACATTATAAATTGTATAAAATTATTGTAAAGAATAAGAAGCACTCTCTTATTTAAGTTCTACTTTCACAAATTACACACAAAAAATTTTTCTTCTGCTCTTCAGTCGAATTAGGAACTTTCTAACTATAGTATTCCATATTAGGAATACCAAGTATTTCATATTGTGCTTGTTGCCATTTTGAATTACGAATATTTATACCAAAAGAATGATACAACATTGTGGAATAGAGGTGGCGTACTTTTAAAGCTTTACTTATTATCAATTTTCTGCTATAAATATAATTTGTAAATTGTAACTGTTATTGTTAGATGACTTTTGAAAGACTTACCTGTCACTGCAAAACTGAACAAAAGACCACAGCGCCAACGTCGTCAATCCCACAACTTCCACACCTATCAACTCTAATACTAATTTCGAGAGGGATATCACGCGGTGAACAGGAATCAGTGTTGCCAGTCTCCGTTTCCGTAAAACCCTGGTATCCCATAAAAGGTTCCTGTTGCATATTTGAGGCGACTTTCCCCTACGGTGTTTTAAATATGTACTGATAGTTTTCAAGACGATATATGTCCTTGTCCACTTTTGTACACTTTTCTCATACAGTTTCGAGAGCATTAATAAACGTCATGTGTCTTCTACGAAAGAAAGTAAAAAAACGTTGACGGCAGCAGGAATAGATTCGAGCTCATGTCAGCACTAGTATTTAACTAACTGAATCACGGCAGTATTGTATTTGTCACTTTTCTTCCTATATATCGAAGAATTTTTATACAAAATGGGTAAGCCGGATCAGGACATATTGTGCTTGGGAAGTGTCCATAAAAAATGTTTTAAAGCTAATCCTAGGAATAAAATATTCAAGAAATGAAAATAATATTATGACGTAATGACCACAAAACAGAGAATTTCATTCAATATATTTAGATTTTTTTAGGATGGATGGTCGGCCGCTGGAGTCGAACCCACGACACCTCCCGAATGCTACCCCAACGCTCTTCTACTGAGCTACGGCGGCTCGGTTCAAGATAAAGTTTAAAGTATATGTACTATTTTGTACGTGTGGCAAGAGTTAACCCAAGCAGCTAACCATTTGTTCTTACGGATGTGCGCAATCAGAATTTTTTTTTCCTCGCGTCCCCTTCCCCCGAACGTCATGAGAACCTTTTCTGTTGCCCCCCCCCATATACTTCTCACCCGTACAATTTCTACCATCTCTTTTATTTCTCATCCCATCAAGTGTTATTTTTATCCCTTGATATTTCATACACGGGAGGTGATGCATTGATTTCTATATGTGAAAGAAGAGTGTTCACTTCTTGTTCAAATGATCCGAAGTCACGCCACGTGCAGGTGACAGGTTCAGTTCTGAAGAGCAGGGGGAGAGGGCAAAAGACGACTTAAGCTAGTATCACACATACATACAGCATTAAAAGGGGGGAGGAAGTGTTTCTTGGAAGCGAAGAAAGGTAAAAGGAAATCTTATGGAGGTGAAGAGTAAAAAAAAATATTTTTGTCAGTTGTTTTAGATATTCAATATGAAAAGAAAAAAGATTGCCAAAAAATATAGAAATAACATTTTGTTACTCAACATACTATCAAATATTCTTTGATCTCTTTATTAAAACGAATGTCTGGGTAGATCCTTACACATACACTGTTAAAACAAACACATTTTACACTTTTCTTATATATTCTTTCGGAAATCCTCTTAATGTTGATTTCCAAATCTATGAGGAGAATTTATTTATGCCTGGGTTTCACCAACATTCGTTAAGAATTGAACGAATCGTTAGTTAACAAAACGAATTGTTAGTTAGACTGACACTATGTCTAACCGTAAGTCGTCAGTGAGTCTTCCTCTTCATACATTTCTACGCATAAGATATTTAGAATTGCCGTGGCGTATTATTAGTTTTACGATGTAATACTAGGAAACGTGAATTTCATCCTAATGTAAGATTAAAAGCTGGTTGGGTCATTGACATACTTATTTCCAATTTTAAAACTACTGCCATGCTTCTTTTTTACTTAAAAATAACTGACTCATGCACTTTGACAAGGTGAGAACACATTATCCCTACTTCTTATGCAACTGAGCAACACTTTGAGGTAAGTTTGGCTGCATATACAGACAGGGGAAACAAAATTTCGTGGTTATATAAAATAAAGTGTAGCTAAAATTGAACTAATTACGATAGTTTCCTACCTAAACAAGAAATCTTTACTTTTTATACTCAGTTTTTTCATTATTTATGTCGTAATACAAGATATAATAGCGATCAAAGATAATTGATTTACAGGTTAACATAACAAGTATATTAAAACGGATCTAGTTAATGATTTATTGTTGATGGGAACTAATTCACAGTACTTCAGCGTGATAATAAAACTCCCTTTGAGCATACCAGCTTTCCATTTAGCTTCAAATTTTATTTATGGCCTTTATGTATCTAAGGCTGAAGTCGGAATAGGGGAGGGGAAAGGATGAGGGAAGGTGTCGGCCAGGGCTTATGTTGAAGGTGTCATCCCGGCATTTGCCTGGTGTGACAGAGGAAAAACCCTGGGAAAACCTCAGTTAGGATGGTCGGCCGCTGGGATAGAACCCACGACCTCCCAAATGCTACGCCAATGCTCTACCACTGAGCTACGACGTCTCATTGGCTTCCTTACGCTTTAAAAGCTAATTTGAACTTTAAAAGTTACATTGACACTAGTTTTGGTATATAAAATTACTTACGTAACTTATACTGTATGTCCCTGAAATAATGGCGCGAACTTCGGGTGGTGGTATTATTTGAAAACATGCGTTGTTTCAGAGCTACAGCCGCTCAAAGTTGAGGGAGCATCGTCAGAAATGACGTAATATCTCGACAAATAATGACATTAATGATGTCGGCTTAGCAAATCACAATCGAAGTAGTACCCAATACACCTATTTACGTCATGTTTGTGATTGGCGAATGCAGCTTAGAGGAGATTTCGATGTGCCCTGTTAAACCATTTAGTTCCTCGACAATTAAATGCTTACGTCACGAAACCTGTCTATGCGATACTCCATCAATCACAAACATTACTAAAATAGATGTATCGGGTACTGCTTTGATTCTGTTTTGCTAATCTGACAGCGCTTACGTCATTATGTGACGAGATATGACGTCATCTGTAATGATATAGGCTAATCCGCTGAACATAATATACATTAAGATATTGCGTATTTTCTTGTGGAAACCTTGATTATATTTTTTTCTTTCTCTCTCTCTGTTGCAGATTGGATGAGCACTTGGTAGCAGCCCACAGGTACCAGCCAGACCAATTCAAGTGCGATTACTGCACCAAAAGCTTTTGTTGGCGACCGAATCTTCTCAAACATAAAACAGTCCACGGAGAATATCGCAAGTATCCGTGTGAAAACTGTACTAAAGTTTTCACAGACCCCAGCAACCTTCAGCGACATATCCGAACACATCACGTTGGTGCCCGATCGCACGCGTGTCCCGAGTGTGGAAAGACGTTCGCCACGTCCAGTGGACTCAAACAACACACCCACATTCACTCGAGTGTTAAGCCATTCCAGTGTGAGGTATGTTTTAAAGCATACACTCAGTTCTCTAACTTGTGTCGACATAAACGAATGCACGCCGACTGCCGAATGCAAATCAAGTGTCACAAGTGTGGACAAGCGTTTAGCACAGTGACCTCATTGTCAAAACACAAGAGGTTCTGTGATACAAACCCTGGACAATTGCCACCACATTTAGTAGGCGGCGACGATTTGCCCCGAGGTGCCCCAATGAATCTTCCTCATCAACCTAACAATTCCCTTTTGCTGTACCCGAGGCCGGGACTGCCATTCTATCATCCGTCCCTTATGAACCCGTATCCCTTTTTTCCGGGAGCTTCACTGCCACCAGCTCATCCATTCATGAGCAGTCCTTTGTTGTTTCATCCTGCTGCGGGAGCAGGACAACAACAACAGCAGAAGATGGGAGATGATGACGCAAGTATGGATCATGCGCCTTCGAGTAGGTATTCGCATCATCTTCCTGGGGAATCACCAGAGAAACTCAAGAACGGAATTGGTGGTGGTGATTGCCCGCAGCAATCTCTTCCTGGTCTAACTCACCATCCGCCACCAAGTTTGTCTCAGCAAATGCATCACGAAAAGGAGCGAGATTCCCGCACAGCGGAGTTGCCAACGTTATCAAAAGCGATCTCTTCACCACGTCCAGCAACTACATATCCTAATCCAAGGGAGCCTCTTCCTCCTCTGGTGACAACTCTGCCCAATTACAACAAGCTAGAAGAACCCCAGGAAGCACCTCGAGATCTGACAATAGGACAACGCAGAACACCAAACAATAACGATCAACAATCAAGAAATCGCGAGGATGAAAATAGACACACTCCACTTCCAGGAACAAGGACGAAGAGCAGTCCAACCGCATCGTCGACTAATGATAGTGAACAGCCTTTGGATTTACGCGTGGAAAGAAAACGTGACCCAGAATCGCCGTTAGGGGAAAACGTTACGCCAAAGGAGGAACCCAAGTCACCACAGCAGCAGCCGTCTGACGAGAAAATGGCCGATGACAGAGCACCGACTCCAGCTCCACCAGTGCCTCTTTCTGTACGACCCCCATGCGATCTCCCGGCTGAGAAACCACCGTTACCATCACCACATCATCAGTTAGCGCCAAATAAAGTACCAATGGCATGTCCAAGACCAATTCACCCGATCTTTCTAGAAGCAATGTACCGATTAGATCGACCCGCTTTTCCAGGATTTCCCGCAAGTCCAGATCGACTTTTACCACCTTTTACTGCTCCTCGGGGATTCCCCTTTTTGGGTCACATGGTTAACGGTATGAATGGACAAAGTCGACCTTTTGATATGATGCGGAATCAACTACCAAATTTTGGCAAACCTTATCAGGAAGTTCTGAGTCCACATCTGAACAAGATGAAGGACAGGTATGCTTGTAAGTTTTGCGGAAAGGTTTTCCCGCGGTCGGCGAACCTGACGCGGCATCTGCGCACGCACACAGGTGAGCAACCGTACAAGTGTAAGTACTGTGAACGTTCCTTCAGCATCTCGTCCAATCTGCAACGTCACGTCCGGAACATCCACAATAAAGAGAAACCATTTAAATGCCCGCTTTGTGACCGCTGCTTCGGACAACAAACCAACCTGGATCGCCATCTCAAGAAACACGAATCCGACGAAGGTGGCGCCATGGCGGACAGTCCAGGAAGTAGTAACGAAAACGAACGAGAGGACACGTACTTTGACGAAATCCGCAGCTTCATGGGTAAAGTAGCGTATAGTGGCGATCCAACAACGGAACTTAACCACCAGGACTTAAACCCAGTGACAACGTTGAAAGAGCCTGCA
The DNA here is from genome assembly GCA_022664845.1 of Lepisma saccharinum. Taxonomy (NCBI): domain Eukaryota; kingdom Metazoa; phylum Arthropoda; class Insecta; order Zygentoma; family Lepismatidae; genus Lepisma; species Lepisma saccharinum. Next base: position 36,362 of record JAGDQP010004049.1, on the reverse strand, counting down.
GAGGAGGATTCCGACGACATGTCCGATGCAGCTATTGAAGTCACCTCTTCGGATGAACGAGCCGGAAGCAAATTGGACCAAGAATTGACGATGAAAGATGAACCAATGACTACTTCTCCCGCACCTCCTTCCCCTACTGCAGTACCTTACGAAGTGAAAAACAAAACAGGACACTCAAAAGATACAACAAATTCGTCTAGTCCAGTTTCACCAAATGCACACACAGAGCCAATTCAAGTTACTAGTTAGAGGCAAAATAACAATCTCTTTGTTGAAAAGAAAACAAATAAAACCCCACGCCCGCGTTCGTGTTACTTCAAATCACATAGTTCCTAGACTACAAAACCTAGTACCAATGAGGAAACTAGTTCAAAACATTGTTTTAAGAAAAAGAAAAGGGGGTCAAGATGTAAAGTCGTAAATCAAAAACAAGTGAAAAGTGATTAAATAAATATCTCTGAACACAGTGTTGTCTTGTCAGTATTTGAACGAAAAAAAAAATAAATGAAAATAAACGTAATATAGACGTATCATTTGTACATGTGACGAGCGTGTATCTATGATACCTGTGTGTGTGTGTGTGTGTGAGTGTGTGAAAGTTTACGTTTGAAAATGTGAGAGTGTTAACTGCAAATTTGTGTGCGCATTTGTTGCAAATTTGACGGGAAGTAACTAAGGTGCAATTTAGCTTTCGGAGAAAGCAACTTTTTCTCCACTTACTGCTCACTTCCAAAAAATAAAAACTTTTAAATACAAACAATTTACATTATTATATATATATATATATTACAATCCAAAGATTTAAAACAAAGTGTGAATAAACGTTACTACAAATTGTACAAAATTAAATATTTTGTGTTATGTTGACTATTGTTTTTCGCTTTTCCCCCTCTTTTTTCATATAAAAAACGCACAAAGCAAATTCAACCAAAATATATTTGATTTGGGTATTATATCAAGATGTGTACCCTTGCAACGAACCTAGTTTTTCTCCCCCATTTCCCAGTGATATTATTATTTTTGTGAAAAGTGCAGACTCGTGTGTGAAATATGCGTGTGAACAAATGAATCCATTAACCATCAAAGTGATGATGTTTTGAAGTGAAGTGTATTTTCATTGTACAGTAGCCAGTGCAGTTCCTGCTTCGCACGAAGTGAACAAAAACGATCTTCTTTTTTTTAATTCTTCCATATGTTATTTGTTTTAAGTAATACATATGCAATGTATTATTACAGATAAAGAATATACCAAAAATAATGGTATTGAAAGTATAATGTGTAAGATATATTCAAATGAATATCTATGTAGGAGAAAGAGCAAGATGATATTTCTTTTTTTGTAAGTATCAGTTTTAAAAATAATAATCGGAAGAGCAGAGTTTATCATTATTTACCAAAGATCTCATCGAAAGTCAACGTTTATAGAATTAACTATAGGTTGCATCAAATGTGACGTCATTGTCTTATCCAAGGATGTTAGAATCAGAGGATAGACCAAACTTGATAAATCTGAATCCGAAAGTACCAACGTCAGACTACCATTTTGGTATGTACAGTCAGGATTTAAAAGAGTGGGAAAGACTTAAAAATAGAAGTGATCACCTTGTAAAATCAATGTTTTACTCTTTTTTTTGTTACTTAATGAATAGTATATATATTTAACCAAAATTTGCATATCAATATAATTATATTACATATAAATAGCACTCTCCTAAATTCTGGCTAGGCACACCAAGATGGCAGCCTTACATTGTTATGTTCGGATTCAGTTGTTTTTATTCTGGATTATCTTCTAACTCTTACTCGTCACGTGTGAATATGATGCAACCTATAGTTAGTTCTATAAACGATGATCGAAAGTGGCAAGTGTTTTGTTTATTTGCTTGTAATTTTTATATAGTGTAAAAAGAAAGAAAAGCATGTACATTAATTAGGTTTTTTTGTCTTATTATTTTTGTTAATGATACCAAATATAATTTGTGAAACAGGTCATTTCTTACGAAAGTCGTTCAAGAACAAGATAGTCACCATCACATATTGTTTCGATTTCTTAAAAAAAAAAAAAATACAACTTTACTAATATATATAAATGTGTGGAAACCAGGATATAATTTGGTGTTTTTAGGTTATTTTTTACATATTAGCAATTTAATATTATGAAAATTTATGATGTCACTGTCAATTTCACATCCAGATTTTCATGAGTACTAAAACTAATTCAAAATATGATAATCTATTTCTTCTTCTTTTTCTGAACTGTACTTAACAAAATTGGAGCGCCCGGTTAGTAGCAGAAGCGAGACACTAAACTTTCAGTTCTAAAGCCAGCTTTCCTTGCACGCGTTCGTTGCATGTTTTGCTTTGCGATTTCTATAAGTAGTCAATAGAAATTCGTGTTACACGTACTCAAACACATGTTTCAATTGGCTACTTATCCAAATCGCAAGCAACGCGCGCTTGCATGAAAAGTTAGTCGAACGCAGTTGTCGCTGTGTCTTCCCACTTTTGATCTATGTTTCAAATTTTAAGTTGCGCATGCATATAAAACATAAATTTTCACGTTATTTTTGCGAAACTCATGAATTAAGACATCAAAATATGGAACACAGCGACAACAAACGTGAAAAAAACAGTTAGGTCTGAAATATTAAAATAGTTTGGGTTAAATCGAAAGTTTGTTAACAGAAAGTTTTGCATAAAAAGTTTAAATTTAGTCTGGTGTCAGATATTAACTCGACTTCTAATGTAATAGAGCCCTCCAGTGTGTGTGGTAGTACAGATCACTGTTTTTGCTACAATCAATTTCAAAGATAAACCAAGATGTCTAAAATAATAGGTAACACATTCCTCTCCTTTACACTCTCATTGACTCTTTGGTGTGTGACGTCAATTGGAAGATACCATAACTCAAGTACAAGCGCATGGTAAACATACGCTGCGGATCATATAATTTAACACTGCTTCCAGTTCTTCGAACGATATACTTTATTTTTTATCCTTGAGTAAAAAAAAAAAACATGTTCAAAATGGAAATGAAAATCCTGTAATCACCACAAAGCATTGCGTTAGTAGTACTACGCACTTTATTTCTTTGGAATGCCTTGGAGAGTTCTATTTTTCACATTGAAGAATATGTAAGCAATGTCTAATCCTTTCCATAAAAGAAATGGAATCTGAGGTGGTGTGATTGGACTAAATAATCCGTTGGTTGTTATTTTCTGTCTCTGACTACTTTTGATTATTCATCACCACCAATCGCTAGTATCGTGCCCTCTGCAGGTATTCACCCTTAATCATGAATTTTCGTACATAATATTAAACACATTATTGTTTATAAAATAGTAGACCAGGGATTAATATTTAGTAACAAATATGTGTGTGTATTATACCAACTACATTGGGCCTGAAATTATATTTTACCCATTTCTTCGGGGATAAGTTCCGCAGATGGCAGCCAGAAAAACAAAATTTATCATAGAAAATACCTTTTGCAAATGTAAAACGATGAAATCTAAAAAAACAAACTTTGTTCGTATGTTCTGCTTAACAAGTAAAATCAGCACAAAAAAAAAAAAAACCTTGAGCGAAGTTGGAACTATTTGCGCGGCGGATGGGACACATGAAAAGCGAAAGAGGCGCAACGCAGGTCAGTATGAAAGTAGTTCCCGTCGTTTCCCTTCATTTCCATTAATGTTTGGCAAACGAATAAATAAAAAAATAATAATAATTAGAGCCTAATTGGAAAGAAATACTACGTGTAACATTTTTTCTATTAGTGGTTATATTACGCAATAAATAGGCTCTACTTAGCGATATAGGAGTGCTCGGTTATTATCTTACGTCAGACACAAGTTAACTGTTCCCTCCGCTTCCGGCCTCGTGATTTTTAATGACATCGATCACTCCACTATCATTCTAAAGTACATTAGGTACAAGAGAAAGCAGTGACGCGCGAACAGTTGATAGCCCCGCACTCATACACACACATACCAACTTCAGCTGTAATATAAGGGCAAGTTGCATTTGATAGTCTTATTTTTGTGAAGTAAGATGTTTACAAGTAGCAGAGTAATTTGTTTAGGAGAGGAAGTTAATGTAACGCCAGGTAGAATTCCGTTTTTATACTTGATATTTCCTTTTATACTATTCATCGCTGGCGGCCGTCTGCGGAATTAATGAAAAAGTTCGCTCTCTGTAAAACTTACCTAAAGTATTATTTCGGCTTGTTTTTCATCCAGTGAACTGTATTTTAGCGTATTGGAACGCTTGTTTTCATTACAAATCAAGTTATTATCTGACACGAGACACAAGAGGAAACAATTGTCCACTTCTAAAAAATTAAGACTTGCTTTTCAGGTACGCACTCGCCGCGTTATCATTTGCCTGAGTAGCCAATTGAAACACATGTTTAAGTATTTCTATTAGCCACTCATGGAAAACGCAATCAAAGTATACGGTGAGCGCATACATGAAAAGCGGGCCTAAGATTTTTACGCTTGTTGTCGCTGTGTGGTCCGTTTCTTATTTATAATTTAATTCTTGAGATACACAAAATAACATTGATATTATATTATGCTATTATATGTGAACTTCAATGTGTGTCTCACTCAATAATAATAATAATAATAAATGGACCACGTAGTGAGAACAAGTGTAGGAAATTGAATCAGAGCCGAAAGTTCCGTCTATTTTGGATTATACCGAAAATGAACAAGCAAAGTTTTTTGTCTTCTTCTTTTTAGTTACTGATCAAGCCTTTCAGTGTCGTATAGAGCTAAAGATTTCTGTGAACAAAGCAACGGTCCAAGAATATCCCATATTTCTGTGATGTGTCAGCATTGAACTCTACGTAAACGATACCTCAATGACTACTTATTGTTGAAAGATAGACGCCAGAGCAAATATTTAAATTCCTTTGCCCACTTCCAGTCTAATCCAATGTGGACCAAATCTTCAATTCTAATTCAGTTTTTTACGCTTGATATCGCTGTGTTGCCGTTTTTTTTATTTAAGTCTTAATTCCTTAGTTATTCATGTAAGAATATACCGTATTCTGCATAAAATAGAAAATACTGCAAATAATATTTACTTCTTTTTTTTTCTGCAAGAATTAAGGCAAATTAAAAAACGGGCCACACAGCGATATTAAGCATAAAAAAACTGAGTTAGAATCGAAAATTTGGTTCATATTGGTTTAGACTGGAAGTGGACAAACGAGATTAAGTTTCATCTCCGTTCCCTGGCTTCATATATTCATGAAATTTTCAATGGCTGCAGTCAATCCAGTATCGTATTATTGGAGATCGATGTGTGTCAGCATAGACCTCATAATAGATAGACTTAGCACGCTTCCCCATTTCTGGCTGCGCGTTCTGAGCACGCGATTTTGAATCCATCCGCTAGGTAGCTCTGCAATATACCTCATACTAGAATATAACGTCTATGGCAGAGCTATCTAGCGGATGGATTCAAAATCACGTGTTCTGAACAAAAATCCATTAGTTTTAGCGCAGCCAGAAATGGGGAAGCGTGCTAAGTCTTATCTATTATGAGGTCTATGGTGTCAGTCAATTAGTCCATTTGGTGAGAATGCATGTTATTCTTTACTTCTTGAACGACTCTCGTGTATGAAAAACTTTAAGAAGGAAGAGAAAAATAGTGAGAGAAAGAACGATTTGTTCAAGTATTGTGCTTTTTTGTAAACAAAATGACCAAAAAATCTACCTAGTCTGAAATACTCTTTTGTTTTATTTTCTTTAATAAACAAATAAAAAGAAATCATTGGAATAACTCCTTGCATTACCGTTATTTAATTCAGCATTTTTTTATAATTATTTGCAATTGTATAACTATGTTAAAAATGTACATTTTTGTCCTTACATCACAAACAAATTTTAAAGAAACAAAAACTGAAAAAAATGTTTAATGAAACAGTACTCAAGTTCTTTATAAAGAAACCAGAGACTTCATTCTACATACCTACGTGATATTCAAAAATGTTTGAATTGTTCCTCAAAGTTCTTGTAATTTCTATGTCTTTGCAATAATACTAATGTTTGAAAATTTTTAAAAGAAGTAAAAAAATAAACAAACCTCTGTATATAAGATATGTGAACAAGTAAAGTACTATGGTATTTGTTAAAAAAGCTGTTGTTTCTTTTTTAAATATTGTACGCTTACATCAATAGAAAATGGCCATTCGATGCACTTTTTAAGTTGACAAGTTGCTAGCAATGCTTAAACGCGTGCTAATGAGCCAAATCGCAAGCGAAGCATTTGCCTAGCATGTGCATGAAAAGCCGGCCTAACGTTCCATTTATTGTGCTTGTAATGTATATTATTTCGATGTTGTCAAATTGTGTAAATCTCGACTCAGAAGAAATGTGCATGGGCCATTTTCTATTAATTTGTGAACATATTCCTTTCCCTTTTTACATTCTTTTCTTTAGTTCACAATGGTTCGTTGTTGTTATCAAATCTGGCAACGTTAACTCATTTCCCGACGTCATACAATGATGAAGTTTTGCACAGCGACGTAAGTAGGGTGACAATACAATATTCCGTTGTTACTTTCATATATTTTTATATATTTATATGTTTTAAAAGCGTATTTTAATATTTTTTTAATACAGACTTCTTTATCCTAAAATAAATACTAACCAGCAATTAAATGGAATTTTGCTGGTTGCCGAACACTTTAGGATGTGATTCGCAAAACGGAAAAAATAATGAAAAAACTTTATAGTAGGGAACTTCTAAACTAAAACACATATAGACATCGTTCTGGCGCTGAAATTCTATCCTGGTTGGAAGGCCGGATGGAAGGAGGCCATTGGAAAGACCGAGACGTCGTTGGGAGGACAATATTAGAAAAGATCTTCGACCATTAGGTGTTCGTGATGAAAACTGGCTTGATATTGCCCAGTATAGAATCCGATGGCGAACGTTTGTTACTACGGCGATGAACTTGCGAGTTCCATAAGGCATAGAGTTAGTTAGTTAGTTAGGTTGCAACTTATCTCAGTGTCAGTAGAGTGTCTGTATGGCCGCTCATTGAACATAGAAACACCTTATGTTAAACTTTCAAGCTTTCTACAGTGGTGTATTCCGAGAAAAAAATATAGCATTTGAACGTACTCTGGTAACAGTGCTGGTGAGGAATTACACTGAAGGGTTGGTCTACCTCACTATGCTATTTTCAACAAATAATAAAAAAAATAGAACACAAACTGAAAATATCCAGAAATTTTTGACAATTTTCCCAGCAATCTTGAAAAAAAAAAAAAAAAGAAAAAAAAAAATCTCCCCACTCCCGCTATTTTCATGCAATGAATAAGTGACAGATCAAAACTCGCTCTCTACCTAGTTCCGGGGATTTTCTCCGGACTGGTTCCGAAAGAGAGGGTACAGGGTAGGAAGTCAGAATGTGAAATTATTTTTTTCGGAGCAGGAGTGTAAGAGGCAGGAGAACGGGTTAGGGTGAACTGGTGCTTCGGTCCAGTTAAATTGTACCCGTTTTCTTTTGCCAGTTTCTCATAAACGAAAGCAGAGAATGAAGTGTAACTTATCATGATTATAGGTAATGCTGTTCTACACTAGAAGCGACTAGTGTGAAGCACCGTCAGTGTTGCCAGCTGTAGACATTCGCAGTGTTGCCAGAATATTAAAAGCCCGAAAATATAGGTGAAGGCAGGGACTATAACGATGAAGTCAACGTCATTTACTGACAAAGTATAGTTTATTCTAGTGCTGTGTATTACTTCGCCAATACTATTGTAATAAGCACAAAAGAAAGCAAAATAACACAAAACAGCAATGACGCGAATTACAAATGAAATTAAGATATTAGTTGAAATTGGTCATCAAATGCTTTGAGTCCATTGTTATAGGCACTCGCTCTCCTCTCTTCTCTCTTTCCGTTTTCAGTGGAACGTACGCTAAGACGAAGTTCTTTCCTACTTTCTTGCTTTCACCTTTCCTTTCCTCTGTCTATAAAAATATTTATGGGGTGAAATATTACAATTCTTGTGGAGCGCTGATAAACCTGTTGTTCATTTTTATAGGGATTCTAACGTTTTCTTTTATTTGTCGTTTCAGGATGAATCCGAAAGTGGTCATTCGTTGCAAATCGGGAAATGTTCGACCAGATATGTGCCTAGTTATTGGATGAACGAGTGATCGTTGAGCGGTATGAATCTCTGACATATGAGGACGCTTCAGACCTGGATGTTGACTCAACTGATCGCGAATATGGTGATGAGGATATCGACATGACATCGCAAGCCATATCAACGCAACACGTGCCGGAAGTGTCGGATGAAGAAGAAACACCGTCATCTCAAGGCAGTAGCTCATCGATATGTTCCGTCACCGGAAAAAAAGAAGAAAGGAGTCAGCGAACTGTCAGAAGAATACAAAGAACGGGCATTCCAGTACTGGACAAGCACAGTTGGGGGGAAAGAGAAGATCTCTGGCATCTGTTCGATCCAAGTTTTCAAAGATCAAATCGATTGGCGTGCTGCAGAACTATGAACGATCGCGAGAAAAGATGACGTCGCGCGTGAAGATGAGTACTATAAACACCAGAGTGTTTGAGCACTTCAAAGAAATGTCTGCACGCAATTCCATAATTCACGACAGAACAATCAGACAGTGGGCATTGCAAATCAAACGCCAGCTTAATCCAGATGATAAACTGAATTTCAAGGCATCAGGTTCATGGATTTACGAGTTTAAGAAAAGGAACAGGATCGTCTCGCGATCAATTACCCATAAAGTGTCAAAGACCTGTGCCTCAAAAGAGGAGGATATACAGCGGAAATCAGATGAATTCGTCAGAAAAATGAAATCCTTGTTCATCGAACGACATTTGGTTCCCAAACAGATCCTGAACACAGATCAAAGTCGTTTCGAGAAAGAAATGCATTCAGGACGAACACTTTGACCAATGGGCATTAAACGAGTATATGTAACTGTAGGATCTACGTCGGCAACGACGCACTCATACATGATAATGCCTGTAATCTCAATGGACGGAGATCTACATTCGCCGATGTACATGCTTTGTGCAGAATCCAGCCGGAAATTTCCTCAAAGCAAACCAGCTGATCCATCAAATATTATGTCTTATGCTTCTGGCCCTGCTAACATGAAAAAAGAAGATCAGAAGATAATGCTGATCAATGTATTCTAGCCAAGTGTGTCTACTTTATACGAAGAACCCATGCTTCTACTTCTTGATTCGTGGTCAGCCAATACGGATGAAGTGTTAATCAAATCAACAATTCCAGAAAGCATTAGTGAATTTGAATGACATTTGATTCCACCAGGATGCACAGGACTCATTCAGCCACTGGATGTCTATTTCTTCTGCCCGTATAAAGCATTTGTTAAGTTCGTACTGATGCCATTATCGCGACCGAAGAGGTCAACATCTGGCATCGGGACAACTTCATTCGTCTCCAATCCTTCACTCATTATCAGTTTTCGTCCCCAATGTTTCGAAACATGATCAAGTATGCATGGTACAAGTCAGGATATCTGGACGAAGAACCGGAACCATTCAGGACGCCGATGCAGTACTGCAGTGACACTGTTGACTCTGAAGTTTGTTCATCAGATCAGTGCAGTGCTTTTTCATTCATGAGATGTGCTCATTGTAACAACACGTTTTGTCTGAATCATCTCTCATTGACAGTCTGCATATAAACTGCACTTAACTCGAATTTCCTGATGACTATTTCAGGATTCCTGGTGATTTCGCTTATTACCACTGAAATCACAATAGTATTGGCGAAGTAGTACACAGCACTAGAATAAACTATACTTTTTCAGTAAATGACGTTGACTTCATCGTTATAGTCCCTACCTTCACCGATATTTTCGTGCTTTTAATATTCTGGCAACACTGCGAATGTCTACAACTGGCAACACTGACGGTGCTTCACACTAGTCGCTTCAGTGTAGAACAGCATTACCTATAATCATGGTAAGTTACACTTCATTCTCTGCTTTCGTTTATGAGAAACTGGCAAAAGAACAGTATTTTCAATCGGTATTTCTATCCTCCTCTCACACATACAATAATCTTAATGGTGATGCTGTTAGTAATAGAAATGATGAAATAGGGACACTGTGCATTGACCAAATTCAACTAAAGGAAGTTGAAATGCTATCAGAAATTTAAAATCGAAGACGACACTTGGTTCTGATGGCATACACTCATATGTAGTTAAGGGATGTGTTGATATATTTAAATATCCCCTATTGATAGCATTTAACTTAACCCTAAAAACATGTACTTTCCCCGACAAATGGAAATCTGCCCTGGTTTGTCCTATCCCAAAATCAAATAATAGTAGAGACATTAATGACTTCAGGCCAATTGCAATATTACCAACTTTTGCAAAAGTATTTGAACAGATCTTATACAAGAGAATTAGTAATCAAATTAAACCAGTTATCTCAACTAAGCAGCATGGCTTTGTTTCTCAGAAATCCATGGTAACAAACTTAGCAGTTGTTACGGACTACATAGCAAATGTGTTGGATGAGGGCAAGCAAGTTGATGTGATTTATATTGACTTTGAGAAAGCATTTGACAGAGTTAATCACAATATATTACTGGAAAAATTAAATCACTATCACTTCTCACCCACTGTGATTAGGTTCCTCTATTCGTACTTAACAAATCGCAAGCGATCAGTTGTCTATAAAGAATACAAATCATATGAATATTCTGCATTCTCAGGAGTTCCTCAGGGTTCGAATCTAGGACCTTTATTATTCCTCTTATTTGTTAATGATCTTTTGGATTATGTGCCTGATAATGAAAAATTGTTATTTGCAGATGAATTTAAAATATATACAAAAGTCAACTCTATCGGAGACTGCATAAGGCTACAGCAAAAGCTTAGATAATATTGCAAACTGGTGTGCTATTAATCAACTTGGAATCAACATAAGTGAATGTAAAGTATTATCATTTAATAGAAATAAAACCACTCAATTTGATTATTCCATTAATAAAATTGTACTAAACAGACCTACTGTAGTTAAGGATCTTGGTGTCCGTTTTGACTCGGAATTGACTTTTAACATACACGTTACAAATATAACAAATGAAGCCTTGAAGTTACTAGGATTCGTAATTAGGACGGGAAGAGAATTCAACAATATATCAACATTGGAAAAAATTTACTATGCTTATGTTCTCTCCAAGGTAGAATATGCTTCTTCTGTTTGGAATCCATATCAATTGAAACATTGCCAACAATTAGAGAAAATCCAATCAAAATTTCTTAAATTCCTGACTTTTAAAGAAACTCGAATCTATCCTGCTTATGATAGTTACAATGCAGTCATTAAGAATTTTAATATTCAGAGCTTAGAACAAAGGCGTGCTGATCTGTTATTTCTTCAAAAAATTGTTCAAAATAAGTTAGATTGTATGAATTTAGTTCCGACATTACAGTTTCGTGTTCCATCATGTAAAACTCGCGTTAATAATACTGGTCTCTTCCACTGTAAAAAGGCAAGAACCAATATCTTGATGAGGTCACCAATTTGGAGAATTTGTACTATATATAACAAACTCTGTACAGTTCACAATTATCTGGACGTATACTTTATGTCGTCTAAAGAATTTAGAGATGCAATTGTCAATAAAGTCTGTACAACTACTTTGTAAAGCTCAACACTATAATTAGGCTATTGCCTGTTGTGTTGTCACTAAATAAATAAAAACAAAACGGGTTCAGTTTTACTGGACCGAAGCACCAGTTCACCCTTCACCCGTTCTCCTGCCTCTCACACTCCTGCTCTGAAAAAAATAATCTCACATTCTGACTTCCTACCCTGTCCCCTCTCTTTTGGAACCAGTCCGGCGAAAATCCCCGGAACTTGATTCGTAAGGTTCCCTTGTCAGCCCATTCTAATATATTTTTTTTTTTAAAAAGTACACTAGACAAAGCTTGCAAGCTTTTAGGCAGAGAATTTCTTTCTCATATTCGATGCGGAACCATACACACTCTTGACACCATGAGAAGGTGCAACCAGTTAAATAAATGGTTTGCGCTGGAATATACACAGTTTGTAAAAATTATTTTTCCGATTCTGGTAACATTGTTTTACAACTTTTCCGGAATAATGATTGATATAACGTTTGTTAATGTTATAAAAAATATCCAATATATAGGGCTGTATTTCAACCCTAGAAATACGTTTCTTTTCTTTATGCTACCATTTTATTTTTGTTCGTACCGTCATTGACTTCACTGGCTGAACACTTATTAATATAATTAATATGCGTATACATCGTTCCTAAATAAATGTTGCAGAACTCAACGGTTCAACTCTACAATTTACGTTTTTAGAATACAAACTGAAGTGAGCTAAGAAAAAAAATATGGGTTTCATAGACTCTTTCCCAGCTTTGTCCATTTACTACACTTCTTCTTCTTCTTCTTCTTTTCTAAACTTTCCCAGCTTTGTCCATTTACTAAATTTCTTCTTCTTCTTTTTTTTCTAAGGGAAATCACATCACTTCTTCCCCATTTCTTGAGTACAAAAACCAATATGCATGAAGAAGGCTCATCCATCATTGAAAGCTACTCTTACAACATACATGATTCATGCAAATGGGACCTTCTTTTCATGTAGACTGTGAATTCTGAAACTTATACTTTAAGAGTAGATTACTACTTGGAGCTGCTCATTTATCTGCGGAGGTAATAGCAGTTCATGATGCATTTTGTACGTGGCTTTCAAGAAAAGAAAATAATAAAGCTGTTTCTAAATGTATAATTACCATATGTGTTATTCGTTTCACATATCCTTGCTCTTTATCGCTGTGCTCTCACAATGTAGAACACACAAGACAATTTATCATATGAGTAATGAACAGTCAGTATCAGAAAACACGTTCGCGTAATAATTAAAAGTGGCTCGGTCAAACGCCACACGATTTTCTTTAGAGCTTGTAAGATACTATGGTGGTAGATGGACAAAACTTTTGACCGGAACCTTGACCATCCCTGCCCGGAAAGAGAGCTCGCCGAAGGACGTTATCTCTCAGTCTTTTCTAACTTTCAGCGAGCCAAATAAATGTTTATTCTTTCTCTTTCAAATTTGAACTCAGCGAATTCGAATTATCCGGTTGTTTCTCGTCGAATAACTTTAAAATTGGCAGGGTTTTTTCATCTAGGTTAGCCATCTCCATTTCAAGAATTCACGTTACCTCCTCAATGAAAGCAGATAGAAAGAAACTGACTTCAGCTTAGAATACACTGACGACTGACCTCAATTATTTATTTTGCCGTTTTTAATCTGATGACTCTGGAAGCAGCAGATCCGTTCTATTTGGTTGGGTTACTTCATTCAATGTAGCATCTCAGCCATAGCAGATAGAGAGACACTGTTTTTCAGACTTGAGTTTAGCAATCTCTATATTTTTATTCTGGTAACACTAGAGCTGGCAGGTCCTGTTCATTTAGTTAGTTTTTGGCATTTTAAGAATCCACGCTACTTTTATTATATGAATTTCAGAACGTTGTGATCGGAATATCCTTAATTTTATACTAGAAAACTTATTTCTGATTGCTATTTTAATTCTTCTGAGTTGAACGAGCAGCTGTAGCTGCCTTAAACCCATAAAATATCTGAAGAATGACGTCCCTTAGCAAACAGTCTTCCGAGGAGCACTCTTTCTACCATATGAGGGGAAAATTTTGGACCAGAGCCTTAGTTTATCTACAGGTGTGAGCCACAGGTGCTATCTTGGAATTTGCCTGGTGAAACTGAGGAGAAACCTGGAAAATGTCAATCAAGGCTCGAACCCGAGTGCATTCTAAGCCCTTCTTCCGAGTTCGCGACCGTAACTATCGGACCAGGAGGGCTGGATATCTCTCAGGCTTGTGACGACCTTACATTATTACTAGAGACCCTGGAAAATCTTTAGTAGACATTAGCTTAATTCTTGAGTGCTTGTCACTAAAATTCTTGAGTGCTAATGCCAAAATTCTTGGGAGTTTTTTTTAAAAGTGAAATTAGCAAATTTATGAGTAGAAATAGAAAGTACAAGTAATATTTCTTAAGTAATAAGCATTACATTTATTTTGCAAGCTTTTCTACTTACATTTGATTTAAATATTCTCTCCAACATATAAACATTCTATAAAGATATGTCAGGTTCAGACAGCTGCCACGAAAAGGATAGGATGACAAAAGCTCCTGGCTTGTCACCTATAACTTTGTTCTTCTGTTTGTGAGCACAAAATAAAAAGTGTTAAAAAAGAAACACTCACAGTCAACATTCGACACTGGTATTCACATAGCTGTGCCTGCACCATCCACAAAAAAAAATTATACTCACTATGTAGAGCATTCAAACTTTTAAGAACTGACATTTTTCGGTAGCATTTCTTTCAGTTCTGCATAGCCCTGCATACACTCATCAAAAGGAACAACTTTGAAAAATGGTACTTTGGGTAACTAAAATTGTCAAAACACTTTTCCTGTCAGAACTCGATCGAATAACCTCCGAAACCGAACTAGGAAAATATTAAATGGTGTAACTGAATTAAGTCTCGGAGGTTTTACGAAAACTGCAGTAGTTTTCTCAATTATTCCTGAATAAAATAAAATAAAATCTCGAGTAAACGTGAAAATTCGGGCATTCGTGAGTAATTCTCGAGTAGAAATTCACATATTTCATATCCTGGATAGCAAGAAATCATTTCCTATTATTGGAACGACACGCACTACGTATTGCATATCGTATCAAGCTTCCGAGCCCGACTCAGCTTCTACACGATCGAATTACCTTCCCCAAAATACTGAAGCACTTGGAAAAACTTCGACTGCACTACATCACCAAACGCTGGACAAAAGCCCATCCCACACTTCTGGACACAATACCTGTCGAAGCCCAACATGACATAGCTCCTAGATATCACCACTCACCACTGCAGCACGTACTGGAACTGTACCGTCTAGCCAATAACGATGACCCAACACTGAATCTCCAAGTCATTCATCTATATCCACTACCAGCTCATTCCGCAGATATCTACCCAACTTACGCCAATTAAAGCTTCTGTACTTTAGACAATATAAAACATAGCCTAAGCCGTACTATATAATATTACAATCACTTAGAACACAGAATAATTATAATAAATATATTTTCTCTCACACACCACCACCGAAGAGACGGCATAACCGTCTGCGGAAAACGTACGACTACTACTACTTTCCTAATACTTTTCAAAAATTAAGAAAAAATATATTTAAAAAATCACGAATTCTCGAGTCGAGAATTTCCAAGGTCTCTAATTATTACTGTTTCCTCTACCCATAAAATTAATATAAAATAAATACAAGAGAGAGAATATTATTGACGAAACAGCCATTTACCAATCTTTTCTGTGGGATGCAAGAATATTTGAAAGTTATAAAATGTGTATCTGAAGAATAAAAAAAAAAAGACTACTGGGTGTAACAAGCGTTACTTAACGAGGGAGTCTTAATATGTAGCAAAAGAGTAATGCTGGATATATTAAAGAAGAGGAAAAGCAAATCATTTATACTACATTCAAAGATGAAATGGAAGACACGATTGAGAGAAATAGATGAAGTGGAAGAAAAATCGTACACATAGTGCAAAGAGAAAAAGGAAGCTTAAAATAGGAATGACTCTAGAAAAATAATTTGCTTGTAGAGCAATAAGCCAACAAAACATGGCCAGATCCAACTAAATTGGACACATTCAGCAAAACTGACAAGATCAAGCAACACTCGGCCGGTTGTAATAAAAGTTAAACAAAAAATTGGCCATATTCAGCAAACTTTGTCAGATCTAGTCAAAAAATGGCCAGATTTAACATAAAGTTTCCAGATGCAGAAACATGGCTAGATCTAATAAAAATTGATCAGATAAAAATAAACTGGCAAATTCAAACGAAATAATGGCTAGATGTATTCAAAATTGAGCAGAAGAAACAAAAATTAATCAATCTTGCACATATTGACCATTCTCGCACAAATTTCCGTAATCTAGTACATACAAGTGGTCAGATCCAGCAAAAATGGCCAGTAACGTGTGACGTTAATCAAGAGAGAGTTAGTAAAATGTAAAGTTAAGTAATTATTCTTATTATATCAAAGTAGCAATCGTATTCCCTCTTTTTGGGAGCTAATCTTACCATACACATTATTACTACGTATCCTTAAAGACAATTCGTCTTCTCAAGTAAAGCCAAGTATTTCTTGTCATGTGATAACAAAACTTTTATTACTTCAAACATGTCTTACCATTCCAAACGTACGGTAAATTATTTAGGTTCGTAAGGATGTGCTCGACCTTATATTTTAGATTACACATAATTCATTTAATAATCCTCTTAAACTAATTTCCATTTCCACATAACATCAATGTCGACTTCCCAATTACAGCTGTACATTATATTGACATTTCACAATGAGCATAATTTTATACTTTTCAATTCGACGTTTTTCTATTTATCAGTTTCCTTGGACACTAAACTAAAAATACCACACTATTAAGCAGTGTGATACATCCTTAAACAATATAATCTCTTCAATTCTCACATAATCAACAGATATCAGCCTGATTCGTTTATAAATGTGGCAACATTGACATTACAGCTTGAGAGTTAATGCATCCATAAGGATGGACAAACTCCTTGACTACATCTCGGAATTTTATTGTATTTTCATGCTTTATCCAGTAAAATCTTGATGGAATTCATTTAATAGAAACTTCCAGTTCTTCATTTAAAAAATGGCGCCATTCATGAATGACAGAGGATAGGTTCAGAACAATAGTAAGATATCACCATAACTATACAGGGTGTAACAGAATTCGACCTACAGACTTGGAGGGATGATAGTACATTGAAAAGTACTAAAAAAAGTCTTCGTCACAGAAATGGAAATTAAGCCACATTTCGGAGCTATAGGCGTGGGAAAATGCCCTTTAGAGCTTGATAGTTCCAATCTTCTACTATCAGCAGAGCTGAGGCGGCATGCTATCCTGAAAGAATTTAAGACTACTCTCTCCAAAAATGCATATTCCAAAGTTATTGAATGGGTGCGCAAGGGATTTCCCAAAGAAAGTAGAGGATTTCCAGAAATTCTGGGAAGTAAAAAGATCGAAATGAGCATGAAAAAGGCGACTTTCCTTATGAGTAAAGATGGCATACGTTATCACCGGTATCCAACTGGTCAATAACATTCTTACTCGCTGATGACAAATAAACCAATAAACCAAACATTCGCTGAATCCATGTAATTCTTACTCCTGTTGGTTATATAACTACGTATAATTATAGAAAATCGTTCGGCGCAGATATCGAATTCCTGCAAACAGAATATTGTTAGTGGTATTGGTATACTTTAGTAAACTAGCCATGGGACATCCATGAGGGACATATGGATCATTTTAGCAACTGTGGACTTCGACCCGTCACGATGATATAAGTGAAATGCAGTTTATGTTCCAGGTGGGATTCGAACCCGGAACTTCAAAAAGAGCGACCCAGCGTCCTAGCTCACACGGCTACCGAGGTAGGCATTTAATGGTATTAGAAATATGAAGCTTTTAAGTTCATTTTTCCACGCATTCGGCATCCTGTAGCTTCGAAATGCGCCGGAATTTCCAACCCGGTAACTATTTTTTTTAAATTTATTTATTTGTTTTATGATCCGTACAACTTTGTCGAACGAATTCTATTACACCCTACCCTGTATATAGGTATTTATCGACAACTTTCTGGAATTTTTTGTTGTTGCAGTGAACGTCCAGTATTAGTGGCACCTTCCTGTTCCGATATTTCCACAAAATAGTAGTAGTTTCAAAACAAATGCTCTTTACTATATTCTATGGCTATACATGGAGAGAAAGACCTTCACCTGTTTATATATATCGTATAGCACGACTACTGCTGAATAGGTGTAATCTCTTTCATGCAATCTGATATGAATTTTTCATTATTATTGAATTTCTCTTCTTCTTCCAACCAGTTGTTTTACGTGGCATCTATCGCATAAAAATCTGGTGTTATATCATGAGGTTGTAACACCAGCCCACATGCTATCTAAAGCCTTTTGTCCGACTACTGAACACGCACGATGATATTATAATGATGCTGAATGTCGTATTACGGAGCGAGTTTCTATACAATAAATAGAATAAAAGAACATGAGTTAATAATAATGACGCAGTCTATGTCACACAGTTATCAGGAGGGGAGGAGAGAATGATGTAACATCAACAGTAAAACAAAGACACAAATATCTAGACGTAATCATTCATATGAGGTTGAATATATCGAAACATGAAATGTCTAGCAATAAAAATGTTTAATTTTATCAGAAAATATTCTTTTTCTTTTCTGTTTCAACCAGAAATAGGCTATTTGTATTGCAATGACTTAACATCAATGCTGTAATTTCTTATTATTTATGAATCGTGTGGGCTAGAATACTTAACTCGTACGGTACTCAGCTATAATTATTGTGCGAGCATGTTATTTGTTTTCACGTGTTTAGGGGAAAATATAAGGAGGGGTCTCGCGATGAATTATCATTGACTTTAGGAGGCCCGTGATTTAAAAAAAGGTTAAGGGTTCATTTTCATGAAAGCTTGCGTTGCGTGTTTTGTGGTGTAACACGTGTTTCAATTGGCTATTCACCCAAATCGCAAGCAAAGTAAGCAACGGAAGCGTGTTTGAAAACCAGCCCCTGAAACTACTGTTCTAAACCTTGACGGTGGCTCTCTCTATCATCATGAAATATTTAGTTGTAATCGGTTTACAACTCTGTTTTGACGACCTTGAATTACAAATAATTACTCTCTGAATATTATCGTGTCTTTAAAGGACTGTGAGCTCTTTTAATGAAAAAAAAAAAGTTTTTGTATCCGTGATAATTTTGTAAGGAAACACTGATACCTGTATCGATATAAATGAAGCAACCTGTAGAGTAGAAACGCAAGCATGCATGCCAGTTGTGTCTCTAGTTATACGTGATTTCTCATGATTATGTGAGTTTATAAGATATGGTAAAATATAATATAATGTGACATATAGTACAGTGACATTTTTTCCATGCTTCTTTTGGGGACATGTCAAATTTGGAACAGTGTTAACTAAACTGGGCCAGAAGACGTAAATATAATAACAGCCCCCTTAAACTGGCACAGATGTACTACGGTATATTGTTACAAGATAAAGGGTAGGTTTCACCAATCTTCGTTAAGAATTATCGAAAATTAGTGAAGCTCACCAATTGTTTAGATGATGCTGGATTTATATAATATTTCGCGTTGGAGTGGATCTTCATTAGTAACTCAAGGTTCTCTTAAAGTTGTTCACTAAAAGTTTCACCACACCAAGTAGCGTAGTAATATGAAGCCACAGGCTTGAAGAAGGCTTTTTTGACTATATCGCACAGAACATTAATTGACAAACTCTCTAATTTCAACTTATCGAATAATGCTTGTTCTCTCATACAGCCTTATCTTTTAAACAGGTTCCAATGTGTCAAAATTGATAATAAAATATCTGAACTAAGGAAGATAGAGTATGGAGTTCCACAAGGTTCTATTCTGGGTCCGTTGCTGTTTCTAATTTATATTAACGATTTACCAGATTATGTTCTCCTGAAAACAATATTATTTGTGGACGATACATCTTTGTTCAATTCTGGTACAGACATAAATATGATTGATAAAGAGAATACCCTTAATATGATGAAGGCCAAAGATTAGTTCCAAAATAACGGTCGAACGATTAATGAATCAAAAACGGAAATGCAATATTTCTCATTGAAACATAACTATTAATAAAAGTAAACAACATGTCAAATTAGTGGGTATAAATTTAGACTGTAGATTAGAATGGTCTACGCCTACGAAAATTATGTGTAAATAAAAAAAAAAGGCTAGCAATATTTTTCTACTCAGGAAGTTAAAATATTTGCTGCCGCAAAAGGCTCTCTTGCAGGCCTATTTCGCTCTTATTCATTCTAATCTATCATACGGCGTTATGTTTTGGGGAAATTCTTGCGGAGCGAAACAGGTCTTCTTATATCAAAAAGCGACCATCAGATGTATTAAGGGACTGAATTATAGGGACTGGTGTAGGACGAGTTTCATAGAACTGAAAAATGTTAACACTCCCTTGCTTGTTTGTTTTCACTTGTTTGAGATATATACGGGAAAATATAGACACCTTTAGCACAAGAGGTTCATTACATCCATACTCAATAAAAAACAGCAACAACATCCAACCACCCAAAATAAGACTGGTGAAATCATATAATAAGTATCAAGAATCGGAATAAGATTCTTTAACCTATTGCCGTTACATATCAGAAGTCTTGATATAAAACGATTCACCACACAAATAAAAATTATACTAGTAAACTCGGCAGCATATGATATGGAAGAAGTAACTACGTTTTTTTTAATATATTATAATGGCTATTAGAGTGGTTCATATAAGATTATGGTGCACAAAATATTAAGTTGTTTAATTAGAGTGGAATGTATAATATTTAGCTGGAAATATATGTGCATATTCAGGGTACAATGTAAGAATTTTGTCATAGAGCATGTTGTTGAATTTTAATTCTATATTGTTTAACGTGTTCATATGTAAATGAACATGAAACACGTGCCAAAGTGCATATAGAAAATAAGACACGACAAGAATTCCAATACAACTGCGTGTCAAACAAGTAGATGCCCTATCTACAATACTATTTAACATAGTCCTCCATAGAGTAGTAAAGGAAATAGATAAACGACGAACCATATTTACAAGATTAAATCAAATATTTGCATATGCAGATGATTTAACAATCATAGCCAGGACCGAAAACGAACTGAAAAGCACATATCTGAAACTAGAAGCAGAAGTGAATTCATTAGGATTGTACACAAACACAGATAAAACAAAATATATGCACATAGCAACAGATGAAGGAAAAAACAAAAAAGACACACGGAATTAAAATTGGGGATAACGTATTCAAGAGAGTGAACATATTCCGATATCTGGGCTTATTACTAGATGATAAAAGTAACATATCCGAAACAAAAGACAGAGTCCAAGCAGGAGATAAAGCGTATTATGCGAACCAAAAGCTACTAAAAACCAGAAGCATACAAAGGAGAACCAAATTACAGATTTACAGGACACTAATCAGACCAGTCGTCACGTATGGCTCCTAGATTTGGACGCTAAAGAAAGAAGACACAAATAGGCTACGCAGATTTGCAAGGAAAATAGTTCGGAAGATATATGGACCAGTAAAAGAAGGCGAACAATGGACAATATTCAATAATGAAGAGATAAATACCATAATGGAAGGAAAAGACATAGTTAGATTTGTCAAATCAAGAAGAATTAGCTGGATGGGTCATGTATTAAGAATGGATGTGAAAAGAATGCCAAAAATAATGTTGGAAGAAAGAGTATATTCAAACAAGAAAAGAAGGCGACCGAAGATAAGGTGGATGGACCAAGTGCTGGAGGATCTAAAGGCGATGCAGGTAAGAAACTGAAGAAGACAGCAATGAACAGAAGGGAATGGAGGCGAGTAGTATCGGAGGCCAAAGCACACCCAGTACTGTAGCGCCATGTGGTAAGGTAAGGTTATATGTAAACGAACGCAATAAACATTACTTTACGTTACATATACACATAGAATCCGCTTTCAATAGCCAAAACACTTAGAAATAAAAGTTGCAATTTTGGTTGAGCTGAGCACAAGCAAGGCTTCCTTGACACCAAATTTTAGTTATTTTTTTTTTATGAGTAACCATCTGATATATTTGAGTCCAAAATTCGGAAAATTTCGACTGTCGTGTTTGGAGCCCCGTTGAAAAAAAGAAAGAAAAAGGATTGCAATTCAACTAATCTATCTTTTGTATAGAGACACTTTGTTGGTAGGTCTAAACATTACAAATTATTGCAGCCATATACGATTCAACTGCTTCACAAAAAACACTGTGACTTTTGTGAATATATCACATTTGTATTTGCGCAGTATAACGGCGGAGAAAATTCGCTTGCACTGATTAAACCACTTCGAAATGAAAGTTGCAATTTTCGCTGTGAGTTGGGTACATACAAAGCTTTTATTACACCAAATTTCAGATATTTCATGAGGACCCATCTGAGGTATTTAAGCCGGAAATCCGGCATTTTTCGCAAAGGACCTTGTTTGTATCCCTCTAGAAAAAAAAAATCCCGCGATTTAGGGCCCTGATATTTTTGCATCCAAACATTCGATTGGTAGGTCTAAATATTACAAAAATTTCCAGTCTTATATTCAACTCCTTCACCCCACAAAAATTGGTTTAAAAATAAAATTTTATACAATTCTTTACTCATTTTTCAGTCTATATTTTTAGAACAAAGGAATTTATTTTGAGGAAAGGTAATTCCACATCCTGAAAGTACACCTCAGAAGATACACAACGGTTTTAGATTCAGCTCTTCTGTTTTTAGAGATATTCAAGTTTCTGTACATGTCTACTGGAGCTAAAAGACATCCGCCATGTAAGAAATATGGTCGCCCCGAGAGAACTAAGGGCATAACATTTTTAACAAAAGTTGTTCTGATATCCTCAGACATGTAGAAAGTCATGTAAAAAGAAAGATCTTTCCAAAATAATGATTCAATCAGTGTTGGATGATTTGACGTGAAATTACTCAAAACATTGATAATTTGGTGAAATTTATACGGATTGAAGTTTTTTTTTTCACATTGGATGAAAACTCAGAACCAGGATCGAAAAAAATAATTGTTTTTTTCTTCCTGATTCTGAGGTTAACTCAATAAAAGAAAATAATATTTAAAAAATGGAGCCTCCTGCCAGGCACGTATATAGAATTTGGTTTTGAGAAGGGTCCAAGGGCTTCCGTGGGTGGAGGGGAGATCCAAGGTGTGTCTGGGCATGAAATGTATATTAAATATATATACTTACGCCTGAAGTTATACTATTTTTCCATTAAACCCTTAGTCTGGGGGAGAGTCTGGGCCCACCCCAAAATACGTCCCTGCCTCCTGCGTAGTATAATCGGTGGCGCGCTCTTCTTTAATGCGAGCTGTCTCGAGTCCGATTCCCGGTGGAGGCTCAACATTTCGGTGTTCACCCAGCTTCGTGACGACAACTGGGGAGCTACTTGAAAAATAGAAGTAGCGGACTGTGGTAATGAAAGTCAGATACACGTCTAGAGAAGGCGTTAGGCTGACCACGTAACCTTCTACTTGAAGGTAATACAGCCGTTTGGCAGGCCAGGGCCCTCATGGGGCTGTCGCACCACCCAGTTTAGTTTAGTTTATAAAAAAAATGTCAAGTCTGTACTTCAATTTCACCAAGTTGTAAATGCTATATCGTTATTTTTGTTTTGTTATATAAATGTTTGTTTGCTATTTTCCAAATTCATTTACCTTCATTTCTGATTATCGCTTCATCAGCTTACATTTCGTTTCCTGTACAGTCCCCACTGGACATAGATTCTTTTTCCCCGCCGTTATAGAATTTCGATACCGCAATAGAGCATTCTTAGGGATGTCTTAACCGAGCCGCCGTAGCTCAGTGATAGAGCATTGGCATAGCATTCGGGAGGTCATGGGTTCGATCCCAGCGGCCGACCATCCCAGGGTTTTCCCTCAATCACACCAGGCAAATGCTCTTTCAACATAGGCCCTGGCTGACAACTTTCCCTATCCATGATCTTCCCCTATCCCGGCCTGTGCCTTAGATGCCTAAAGGCCATACATAAAATTCAAATTACGGATGTCTTCGCCTGACTTCCACAGTCTCATATATCTGTTCATTTACCAGACAGAGCCATTTTAACCCCCTTTTGGTAAGATTTCCATTACTGGAGGAAAACAGAATTTAAGTCTCCTTTTTTTTTTAAATGGGGAATGATCATGGAACTCGTGCAGAAACTTCCAATACATATTTTAAAAATATTGTTTTTTAGTTGCTCAGCACAGGGCTGTGGAGTCGGAAGCAATTATGACCTTGCTGGAGTCGGAATCGTCAAAAACATACCGACTCCGACTGCTGCTAAATAGAAATTGTAACATAATTCGTTAAAAATTAAAATTTCTCACAGGATTATGGGTTAGTAGAAGTTCTCGCTGGGTTCTGAGTTAATCCTTGCTTAAAAGCATATCATCTAGCTATGAAGAAGACCTCTTACGAGGCAGTTGTATACTTTGTAGCGGTTAGTTGTTGACTTACTCTGGATAATAAAAATACAATTATAGATTTCCAATTTCAAATATCCTGAGTCGATTAAATCCACTTTTCTTATCATTTTAGGTCATATTAATCCCCATTCAAAACTGACATTCTTTCCTACATTCAATTAAATTACCTCCCTACCCGCCGTAAACTTTCAACCCTTAGATTGCTTTAAAATTATGAATTTGAATTTTATTTTTTAAAGTACTTTAGACAACTTTGGCTCAGGCCGAATGGATGATGATGAGAGAATTGTTGGAATGAAGAAAATGGGAGGAAACGAGAGAACTCCTAGAAAACCCACGCACGCGATGTTTGTCCACCATAAAGCGCACATGGTATGAGCCAGGATCGATCCAAAAACCTCGTGCACCAGAGATGAGCACTCTACCACTGAGCCACCTTAAGAATTAGGAATATTAATGTCCGCACAAATGATATTCATTCCTTTATCACTCACTGACGAATCCTTCTGACTCTTCCCTGGCAGAACTAAGTTTATGATATTTTGAGAAAGGGAAGTATCTTAATATCAGTGTGAAAATCCCTTCGGGGTAAAGGCAAGAGTGACGCAAGAATTCTGCTCACACAAGAAGTGATATCCATTTTGCGAGTTATTTTCTTTGTGTCACTATGACGAAAATGTTTCCTTTGCAATAAAATTAAGACATTTAGTATCCCTCTGCCATAGTGACACAAAGAAAGTAACTTGCAAAATGGATATCACTTCTTTTGTGAGTAGAATTCTTGCGTCACTCTTGTCTTTACCCCGAAGGGGTTTTCATACTGATATCACTTATTTTATAAGGCTGCCTATTAAAAAAAAGTGCATAGTCTTCATACAAAAGGCCGATTTTGGGCCGTATCTCGAAAATGGTAACTTCTATCAACAAAAAAAGCTTCGATTTATCTCAACTTGTTGGAGCGCGCAATTGACCCCCAACCCCCGCCCCCATCCTAAATAAATACTAGCCCGCAATGATGTTACGTTTGACTAGTTGCATAGCACTGGGATGTGAGTAACAAATCGTCAACTTGAGGAAAAGTATCCGAACACCGAAATAACTAAAAAGAAAAGAATTCAAAAACATATTAAAAAAAAATTGTATTAAAAAGTAAAAAAAAAAAATGTTTATGCATGACTAAAGAGAAAAGCAAGAGGCGCGCCAATTCAAGAATTTATAATGTGACTGTATATGGAAACGCGCTCCATTTTTTTTCTTGTTAGCCATGCATAAACAAAATTATTTTTTTACTTTTTAATACGGATTGTTTAAGAAAGGTATGTTTAAAAAATATTTATAATTTTTTCTCTTATTTCCTAGTGTTAAAAGGCTACCACGTGCTGCATCTACGAAATATATACTTTAAATGAATAATAAGTATTTTAATTTGCATTATAACAATCGTCCAGCTGTAGTGTCGATTATTTACGTTAATAACCGTGCGTCGATTATTAAACTATTTCTAGACACGAGACGCTATGTTTAATTATATCTTCCACCATTTTGTACGTCAATATGATATTTCAAACAACGAGCTTAATATTTGCTTCGCAAGGTTCTAAAAATAACCTCATGATTCTTCTTGACAGTGATTAAACGCCTTGTACGTTGCGTCTATCAATAATTGTAAGGAAGTATTACAAATTTTACAGGGGTCTGAGTCGGAGTCGGTGGTGCTAAAAACTCAGGAGTCTGAGTCGAAGATTCTGTGTACCGACTTCGCAGCCCTGATTCAGCAATCAGTATGTGGCTTGACTGCAATTTCATTCTGACCTCGCTGCGCTTCAGCTGTGATTTAACCAGATTCGTCATAATAAGAAAGAAACATATCCTGGATCCTTCTATCAACCTCCCCTCCCTACAAGCCCATGAGAAGGAGTTTGGTTGGATCTTCATACACGCGAGCACGTAGGTGTCCGCTGGTAAAATCATGAAAATTGAAAACCTTTTTCCATAATTTCGAAACCCCAACATGATCGTTATAGTCAGTCTCACGCGCGACCGCTTTTACCTCGCAGAGTACCCAGGAGTACCAAGGAGATTCTGGTACTCAATTTGATGGGAGGCTGAGTGCACCTCAGATGTAGTAACACTAAAGAAAAATCTTCAATGTCTTCACCTATATTTAAATTCGAGTCGCCTGATTTAGTAGTCAGACGCACTACCTCCTAACCTAGGCCGACTTCTATTTTAAAAGCTGAGTTCGTTCTTATTTTTGTCAAATTTGACGATATTTTAATATAGCGTAAATGGCAACACTGATTATCATCCACAGTGGATAACCAAACGTACTAGAAGTAAAAGAGGAAAAAAGTTTTAATGAAGAATCTCCGAACACAAACAAAAGAAAATCCTGACACGAAAAAGAAGAAGAGGAATCGATTGAAGAAAACTATCGGCGAAGGAAGGTGTCGTTATGAGTAAACTGACATTTTCTTTTAGAAACTGGAGACTTCTCGAAGGCCATTAGGTTTCCACGTAATGAATAGGAGCCCGTGGAAGAGGCCTGCAATCATTGTCGTCTGCAAGGTGTGATTGGTCGATGTAGGGGAGGCCATTTTAGCTACTGATGAATGTCTTATTGCATTAATCGTGGAACGAATGAATCAAATAGAGACAGAGAGAGAAAAAGTATTTGATGGCAGTATATATAAAGGAACTATCATTATTGTTCTGTGCACATGTAGGAAGTCTCGACAATGGCTTCGTATTTTCCAACCGTTTAATCAAAACGTCTTAGAGCTGTTGAAATTAGAGAGAGGAGATATTGAGGTCTAAAATTGTATATGTTATGATCTATATTATATACACTGTAAAAAAATAATACATTCATTTAACATTTTTTATTAACGTCTGAGATTCTCTGAGTTTTTACTTTTTATGCCTAAAAAAAAGGTAACCAATATGCTTTAAAAGCGTGGAGTGTTTATCACGTACTTCTGAAAGGAAATTCTGAATGCTTTTTTGTGCACTTAATATTGCATGACTACGTTTTAAATACTCTTTTTTTTTTTTAAAGAATCTGTCGTCATAAACTCATTTTAAAACCGAACTTCTAAATATAGCGAGAAAAAAATACGAATTCACTGTTATTTCCGTAGTTTATTTGTTTAAAGCAATAAGCGATCAGAGACAACCCGGGTTTTCGTAGAAATGAAGCACCGTAGCACACCTTTCCACATCGGCCTTTCCGTTCCCGTAACTCCGACGCCGTAACATGTAGGTCGAATATGATACGTAGAGTGACTTTCTGGAAATATCCTTATGTTGTTTGATGTGTCACACGACCCACTTACCATTAAAAAAAAATCATCTTTCAAATATGGCCGTCACGTAGATCATATGTTGCAAAATGTATCCCTTCTCCACTATTCCACATTTGTGTACTACGATACTTCATTTTCTTGTCCGTTTCTGAAATACAAGCAGGGCCGCAACTAAGGGGGCACGTGCCCCGAGCTGAGGGGGCGCCCAAAAAATGTAAGGATGTTGGTAAGACAAGCGTTAAAGAAATTACTGCCTGAAAAGGACAAATTACTTATGACTTGATTGAAAAGACATTGTAATATATACGCTCGGCTCTACCAATTGAACTACACCTCTTATACTTACATTATAATGTAGATCGGGACGGGCGTAAGCCATAGTGCTGTTACCGCCCATACAATTAATTTTATCTTTTATCTTTATTATAATGTAGTAACTCTTAAATAGGGAAATGATGTTCAATAACTGATAGCTACAGAATTTAAAAGCCTTGCACTTAAATAATTAAAAAGTTCTGGTTGCAAGGAATATCGTGTATTCAGACTTAAGTACTATGAGAATAAATTAAAAAGTGCATAGTATATCATTTCGTACTTTTCTACCCAGTCCAGCCAATATGAAAACGTGATAATTTTCTGTTCTCTCTTTCCTTTTAATACTAAAAGAAAAAGGGCGTTATGATGCCAAAATATTGGGCTGTTTTTAATTCATATTGGCAACAAAGTCGTGGAAAAGAATCTGCCCAGTACTACAGTAAAGCCAAGATTTGTTAAGGGCTAATATTGAGAAAACTTGAGCTGTGAAATTCACAACTTTAACTTAGATAATTATATACTGACTGCCTAACTAATGGAAACAGTGACATAAGGCAGATCTCACGTCACAGCCAAACGAAAATGGCGCAAGGTCATTTTAAAGTGAGCGAAACTTAAGGAAACTTTCAGCGTAGATTTCGTCAGTTTTTGCTAAGAAATTGCGAAAAAGATTATAATAGTCCTTTATATTTTTTGAGAACACTATGCTTATTTAGCTCATAAAATAATATAATGAAATTCCCATTGAAATTGATGGAACCATAAAACTTACGATAAATAATGATTAGAAATGAATTGTTGATGCTTGTATACAGAGTCATTACACACAGATAAATAAATGGTTAGTCAAAATCGACTGAAATTGAGTCATTTTTGAATAAATCCCCCACTGATTTAAACGCCAATTAATTTTGTGTCAATTTTGAGAAGAACAGGTAGTCATTTTATTTCACTAAATAAATGTTCAATATATCTTCAGATCGGAGTGCGAATATGACTGGGAATAGAAATTAAAATTGAGTAAGACTTCGTCACAAATGCACGTTTTTTTTTCTTTGTAGTGATAACATTTTGCAGTGATATTACTATATCAATAAAAAAATATCCCCTCTCGTGGCTGTGCCTGAACCTCAGCTCCTAAAGGACTGACAAGTGAGGTGTTGTTCGAATCACTCTTTTACAACTTGTAAAAACGACTCATAATAATATATGCTAGAATACATATTCATGTGAAATTCTTTCTAAAATCCTTCAAGCAATTTCTTTAAACATATGTAGGTCCAATGTGTATAAAAATAATAATCCTATGTTTAATTCGGCAAAGTATAACAACCCGACTGTATAAAAACAATAAACTTCCATGTCTAATTTTAAAAAAATCTGCCAACTGTTGACCACAAATATAAACAGGCAGACAAAACTTTGCATAACGTAATATAAACATGCGTTAATATCTTCACACATTTAAATATTAATGTTATTATATTGATCGTCATCATCATCATCAAAGTTATCATCAAGAACTCATTATAAAGGTCAAGATGGGTCATTTTACAGTTTTCTTTTGCTTTTGCTTTTTTTCTCAAGTTTTTGTTTGCTTGAAATGTTAAACCGCATCCATTGAAAAGAACAAAAGGCCATTGTTTGTTGTTATGCATGCGCTTAAAATTAGTTCCTCGTTCGGAAACAAAATACTGTCAATTTACTTTGTACCACAATAAAAGAATCTGTCTTTCAGATACAACGCAAGTTTTTGTTTACTTGAAATGTCAAGCCGCATCAATTAAAGAAAATATAGAGCTTACATTACCTGTGACTGGAGCCATTATTCAAATTTGATTAGGCGAGACTATACGCAAGTAGTCAATTACAACAAGCTGTTAAGTCATGTTTGACTAAAAACGTTTGTGATTAAATGCTTGTAGTTATTTTTGACTAACAATTTTTCTGTGTGTATGTATTGTATTTTTATACTACTGGAATTTTTGTAGTCATTATGATGGAGTCTCTCACTGTGAAGGGTTTCTCTTAGATTAAACTTTAACATATTTTTTTTCTGGCAACTATACATGTTATGTTATTTGAAGAAAGGATAAAAAGATATGCTATTTTGGTTCCAACATATTTTATGAATTATTTCACCAAATGCCATATAGAAAATGCTCCCCTGATATAATAGTCAACCAGATATACTTGTTCAAGCCAATAATATCCTTCCTCAACTATGTCATATAACCTTATTTCAGACAAAGGGTCCAAATCCGTGAGATCGCAGTAAAAGCTCTTTTTATATTACACGAAATACCCGAAGATTAATTTCTTGCCGATCCCTGGGTAGGCCTAATAAGCTCGCTGGTGTTAGTTTTATCAGATAACGGTAAGGTTACGTGAAGTACAATTTACTCCTAAAAAACATTTCTCCTTGCGAACAGAGAAATAGGTTTCTTGACAGAATTTCTAACAGAGAGATTATAATATATTGTAATCCCGTAGGATGAACTATACTATGTCCAGTATATGATATACTGAATATACTGCTATTATTCATCAGTTAAGCTTTTAGTCAAGTGAATAAATATGTTCAAACTCATCAGGAGCAGAAAACAGGAAGAAGGCGACGGAAACAATGAAACAGGCAACACGGCCCTCAACGTTATGGTTATGGTAACAGAGCAAAGAAAACTCTCATAAAGGAACACATAATTATATTGAGGCCTTGTATCCAAATTTAATTAAAACAAGGCTACTACAATTAACTTTATTGTAAAAAGACGCAGCAAGCGTTACAGTTTCTAACATCTTCCTCGGACGAAACACTAATCAACACTCAATGTATGTATAACCCGACCAACATATGAATAGACGTGGCAAGTTTTGGAACAACCGATGAACCATGCCAAAACAATAAAGACGCACAGATGTGTTACTACTCTTCGCCTCTCGCTTGAAGTGTTGCCAACCAAGAAATTTTGTTGCTGGTTGTTTTGTATTAATTTTAGAACCAAGATATTAAAAATTACATTACAGTTACAATATATTGATTATTGAGAAGCTATATTTATTGTCCTTGTAATCCACATATGGGAAGAAGATTACATATGACTTGGGCAAGTTAAATAAAAGCTCTGTTAATAAAAACTTATATGCTTGCCACTCTCGCAACCCACCTCTTGTATCTCTTTAGACAATTTTCTAGTTTCTACCTTGAGATACGCTAGCAAGAGTTTTTACCCAGGCTTCATGGCAGAGGTGTAACTGCATATTAGGTCCCCACCCCGCAAGAGAATGCCCATGGCTGAAGTTCGATTCGGTCCGCTGAGAGGCTATTGTGAAGGGCTCCCCGTATTGAGGGCTTTTGCGACATAGTAGTTACACCCCTGCTTCATGGTCCTGGACTTCGGAGCGGCAATGCGGAGGTACGCGATTGAGACTTTAGAGGTCGGCCATCGTGACATTTATGTCTAGGTTTGTCCTCAGCCACACCAGGCGAATGCCGGAATGATACCTTCGCAAGAGCCTTGTCGACTCCCTTCCCTCATTGTCATTACAAATACTTCACGAAGATCCCTTCTTATATTGTCCTTCCAACGTCATCTCGGTCTTCCCACAGGTCTCTTTCCCTCCGGCTTTCCAACCAAGATGGAATAAAATCTCCCCCCCCCCCTCATCCGAGCTACATTGCATACCTACCCAAGTTGTTGTGATTTCATTATTCTTACAGCATCGGTAGATGAAGTATTTAAACTTGGGTACTTTCTCTATGTTCTCGTTCTTAGTTGTTATGTTCTTAGCCACACTTTTGTTAATAAAATATAATTTTGGAAGGTTATATGCATAATTGTACAACAAAGTAAATAAACGGGCTGAAGATATAACTGGAAGATTGTTTGAACACTATACAATTCCACGCCCGTTGACGGATTAGAATAAAGTATTGGTACATGTATTCCTTAGTACCGAGCCACCGTAGCTCAGTGGTAGAGCGTTGGCGTAGCATTCGGGTGGTCACGAGTTCGACTCCAGCGGACGACCATACTGACTGAGGATTTTCGAGGGTTTTCCTCAGTCACACCAAGCAAATTCCGTGATGGCACTTTCAACGTAGGTCGTGGTCGACACCTTCCCGAATCCTTTCTTCTCCTACGGCCTGAGTCTTAGATGCCTAAAGTCCATAAATGAAATTTAAAAAAAATGTTCCTTAAAACCTAGAGAGATTAACTATAGCATTGAAAGCCCCCTCCCCACGAAGGGGTTAAACGTGGAAGTGCAACTCGGAAACCACTGGAGTTAGAAATTTGATATTTGACATGAAAATACTTTGTTTCAATTCATTACCAATAGCTATCTTAATTTTTGATTCGACATCCCCGATGAGGGGGCGAAAACATCTTAAAGAGTGGAACATGAGAAATCGAAAATTGTTAAAGGTTAGAAACTTGAAATTTGGAATGGGTATTCCTTAGGACAAAGAACAATAAATAACAAATGTTACAAGTCGACAAGTATGTACTGTGACTTCCAGATGCAACGACCTTTAACCTTGGATAAGTACCTTTGCTTTCCCAGTGATTCCCTTTCGTGTAAAACATGCTGTTAAGCCCCTAAATGATATTTCAGCCCCTCCCGCAATTGCTAGTCACTAATGAGACAATAGTAATCTCACACAAAAGCAAGTTTCATAGTTTTAGAAGAGTATGTTTTATGGTATACTTTCCCGACTACACCTTTGGTAACACTGTTTATGAGCTTGGGAAGACATCTGCTGCAGCGTATAAACAACCACTAGCGACCCCACCCTCGCGTCTATTCCTACTCTGGTCGGGTTATATATACAGGTAAACCATTCCGCCCTGATTGGCTGAATGGTGTATGACGACAACTGGTAGTGTAACAAAGAGTATTTGTTTAGAGAAATCAGTGTTATACTAGAATTGGAAATCGCCAGCTAGCTAGCGACAACCGCAACCAATCAGGGCAAGGCATGCTATCACAATGCTTCTCGCGACAGAGGAATTAGCAACCTCGGACACGCATGCGGGTGGGGGAAAAATACAGGAGATCCGTTGATGCATTGAAACATAACTGAAACGAAACAGGCAACGACTGATTGACTCCTTGTGTATTTAAATGTCGACGCGAAATACTGATTTTGTTTGGTGTTGCGTTCTCCTGACACCAGGAGAGCTACCGTCGCTAAGAATACCCCATCTGGGACTCGCTGAGTCATACATGGATCTTTGGTTCCCACAAATTCCTACCCCGTACGTCATCCCGCAATGGAATATGGGAATTCAAAACTTTTCAACGTTGTCCGGAATGAACCCCTCTGATCAACACTAACAGTTCATAACACTAGAAGGCGAAGATATTCTTTCTACGTCATACGCCAATCACGTCCCAGAATTCGTTTATTTCCAACGACAGACTGACGTCATTGTGGTTTATCGGCCGCCAGCGCGTTCTCAGATGGATCTACTATCTTTTCCTTCTATCATGTGCGTAATAAAAATCATTAGACAATATAGTTAAAAAAAAATAATCAAACTAGCAACTGGGCCAAAAAAAGATACATATTGCTATCGACACATTCTCTAAGGATCCGTTTCAATATACTGCGATACGTATCTCTTCTGTCATGGTTTCTGAGACTGTTTCTTTGAAGCATAAGGGCTGGATTTCATGAAAACTTGTGTTGCGTGCGATTTGGGTGCGTAGCCAACTGAAACACGTGTTCTATTGCGTGGTTTATTGTAAGGTAAGTGTGACACCTGTTTCAAATGGCTATTCACCCAAATTACACGCAAAGCAAGCAACGCAAGCTTTTATGAAATCTAGCCCTAAGATCCGACTTTCCTGAAAGCTTGCGTTGTTTGTGATTTGGGTGAGTAGCCAATTGAAACATTTTTTATTGTAAGGTACCGTGTGACACGTGTTTCAATTGGCTATTCACCCAAATCGCAAGCAAAGCAGGCAACGCAAGCTTTCATGAAAATCAGCCCTACGTTTAGAACTAAACATTTTAATTTTTACTTTTTGTCAGAAGGAAGGACGTCTTCGAACGACGGACGTCTGCTATATTTAATTGTAGAATAGTTGTGTTTGTGTGTTTATTTTTAACGTTTCATTTTAGCTATAATTTGTGATACTTAGAGCATCCTGCAGAAAAAAACCTAACAAAGCCATAAAAAGAAATGTTTCAACGAAAAGTGGGTGAAAAAAAGACCAACACAACGAAGTGGATACATGTGTTTCAAAGATAAACAAGTACAATCATTATGTTCATACATACCTTTTGTACCTTCATTGGTCGCACCCAATGATAAACAAAAGACGAACGAAGATCGGTCATTAATTACATTTTCTTTGTCAGGAAAATTAATCAGTTTCCCATTGTTCGTCTCTCTTTCTCAGAGGTAAGTCCAAAGAAAGCGGCGAAAAAGAAACCAAACTGACTTTGCTATAAATGATTCATGTACAGAAGACCTCGATTCATATCTTCGTTTCCTTTCTTCTTGGTACATCAAGTAAGTCAACTCAGATCACGACATATTCTCATCGACCTTGAAAGGTGATACTATATTCCCTAAGTACGAGGTGTGAACAAAATGTTAACACGTTAACAGTTTTATGACAATATGTTACAAACTATTAAAAGTAGTAAATTAAGACGAACAAATGCTCCCAGATAGTACAGCAAACTTACAAGTTTGAGATTGGAAGTCTGCGAACGTGCTAAACGCTTGTAGCAAAGTTGCTAGTGGACGTGTGACGAATTTGCTACAAATCTGCCACATGGAAATTGTCCAAAATAGTCACGTTAAACTTGCTTCAAACCTATGATGATGGTGCAAAATCGGAAAAGTCTTGACGGAAGGTTATTCACAATGGTTTTCTTTTAGTATACATATTTAGTCGGATTTCGTCCATTGATTTAATTATTATATATTAACTAGTTTGTAAATTTTTCAACTGTCTGCAGAAATTCGTCCCTGCAATCTGGGTTAATCGAATCTAGAATCTTCAAATTTGTTTGCTGTTTGTCACAGCAATTACTACGTTATGGTGGCATCTCGAAACTTAATTATTTTACAAGGTTTCTTTTTAAGGTACGAGGACTGTTTATGAAGTAAAGGCATGCATGGATGCATATATTCAATATACTAGGATAGCTGATTTTAGTCTGTGTTAGAGACAGGGTATGTGTTGGCTGCTTCCTTGATTTTTCACAAATGAGTTTCCTCGGAAAACATAATGATGTGTACTTTTCTGCTAGGATCGATGCGATATTGCGTTTTATGAAAACAAGTGAGGCGAAGCCCAGTCGGGAGGGGGGGGGGGGGGCTGTGCATATAAGCTACCGACAGGCTTCAGTAGCGGTAAAGAGAGAGCTTTGGACTGCGGAAGCGAGCAGTTCGTTTCACCAGTGCTCCAATCTTTAAATACTAGACGAGTGATATAATTAAGGAACGTTATTCGTTAACATTTCATTCCGTCCATAGTGGTGTTATCAGATATTATTCTGATAACTGTTTTTGGTTTTGGATAATATCTAACAGTTACTACAGTTAAAACATGTGTGATACCAGGAAATACTATCGTAATTCAACGATTAAAATTGATATTCGAACAGTACCATTTCGTCCAGATATTGTTGAAATTCATGATAACGTGGACAAACATTTGAAATTGGCAGTAGACCACGTGATTCAAATTGAACTCAATACTTATCAGCATGTAATCTACATTCAGGTAACTTCGGACCAAATAGTGGAAAATACTTTACAGCTTACAGGTAAGGAAGTTCCTTTTAGATTTCAACAACAGGTCTTTCATCTTCCTATTGAAAAAGTGATTGAAGATGTAACCAGTGTGCACGTCGCCACGTTACCACATGATTTCCCCAATCATTTACCGTCTAAGTATTTTTCCACATATGGAACAGTGTTAAAAATTGAAGTCCAGAAGCATGTGAGCAAGTGTAAATATTCTGATGCATATACCGGTCGTAGGACAGTTCTAATACGTCGTAATACCACCTCTCTTCCAGTATATACGATAATTCAAAATTACAAAGTGCAGTTATTTACCAATGAAATAGTTCGCTGTGAAAAATGTGGTAATCCCACGCATTCTACCGATAAATGTATAATTAACAGTAAGGTTTCCGTCACAGGGCCAAAACCTGTAAATATACCTTTGCATGAAGACATCCAACCTATATTTCAAGCCTTGGACTTTCCTACAGTGTCCGAATCGCATCCCGTTTCCTTCTCACAGACATCTATAGTACCACAGCACAAGGCATTTACCAGTAGGCAAAAAGTTCAACCTAACATTCTTCAAAATGTCACTTTAAAGAAAGTCACAAACTCATTACAAGAGAATCAAGATTCCAATATTGCAGACCCCAAAGTGAATGTACCAGTTAGTGACCAGTTAAATCCCAATTTGGTAGGTGAACCTGTTCTCGTTGTTGAGCAGACA
>JAGDQP010004048.1:72060-85219 GCA_022664845.1 Lepisma saccharinum | reverse complement strand
TTTTTTTTTTTTTTTTTTTTTTTTGCAGAGGCAGACAAAATACGCTTTTCAACTAGCGCTTGAGCCTGAACGATTCGTCGGAGAAAAAAATCCTATATAGTAACATTTGTAGGAAATGTTATGTATTTTCATTTTGAATAGGGAGCTTATTTACGAAAAGTTAATATTTTACGAGTTATAAGCAAAAAACCGCCAAAACTGAGATTTTTTACTTTTTTGATTTTTTTTTTCAATGTTGCGTCACGAAATTTTGTTAGCAAACATCAAATTCGGATTTAACACCACAAAAAACATATAGAATGGAAGAAATAGATACTACCCCACAACTTTCCTGGTACAAACACAATATGATTGGATTATAACGATTTGAACGGAAATTTATACTTCTGTATTGAATTTCTTTACATTCTCTTCTTTATTTCAATATTGTTTGTGGTGTGGACCGCTATTTTTTTAAAATTATTTTCTTAGTTACCCGCCAAACTATTTATCGTTCCAGGTTAACTTGAGTGAGTTCCCCCTTCCCCGTTGGTATATGTTAAATAATTAAGAAATGCATATACTTTACGACAAACCCAACTAGTCATAGCGTTGCTTCGAATACCAACCGGCATGAGTCATTATATTAGTTTCCCCTAATAAGAGATCATCACCTGCGGCGTCCTGTTTCTTGAAAATAGAATGCCATTGTGTTCCCCCTTTTGAATGTCCTTGGTTTGTCCTTGTCTCTCTAGACCAGCGTTTATTAATCTTGTTTGCCGTAAAAGACTGCTGCTAACCCGTGCTGGTGGGTGATGTGGAGTGGAGGTGGATGGCCAGATCGTAGCTGGAGTGGAGGTGGAGGGGCAGATCATAGCTGGAGTGGAGGGCTATCTCCGTGCTGGTGGGTGATGTGGAGTGGAGGTGGAGGGCCACATCAGAGCTGGAGTGGAGGTGGAGTGGAGGTCAGGCCAAAATGGACACCTATGGTTCCACATGCACTGACTGTACGACAGCATGAAAACCGAAAAACCACTTGCGAAATTCTGCTCGCCAGGTACAAAAGAAAATCATTTCTCCATCGAATTGTGACTGGTGACGAAAAGTGGATCTATTTCGAGAATCCTAAGAATGAAAGATCATGGGTAACTCCAGGAGAACCGGCTTTGTGTTTGGTGGGATCAGAAGGGAGTGATCTATTATGAACTGCTGAAACCTGGCGAAACCGTTAATACCCAACGTTACCGACAACAAATGATCGATTTGCATCAAGCTTTGCGTGAAAAACGACCAGAATATGATCAAAGACAACATAAAGTGATTGTGCTTCACGATAACACACCCTCCCACACAGCAAAACCGGTCAAGGAAACGATTGCGACGTTTGGCTGGGAAATCCTTCCACATGCGGCTTACTCACCAGACTTGGCGCCTTCCGATTTTCACTCATTTGCATCCATGGGACACGCAGTTGCTGACCAGCGCTTCACATCTTACGAAAATGGCTTGATGACTGGTTTGCAGCACAAGAGGCACAGTTTTTTTGGTCTGGCATCCACACATTGACGGAACGATGGCAGAAATGTATCGCTAGAGTTGGCCAATACTTCGAATAAAATAGTTCTTAGCATTATAATCCAATCCCTGTGTCTTTTGTGTACATAAATTCCGGTTTCATATTTACGCACCTGGTACCCCTGCTGTACACTAAAGC
Source organism: Lepisma saccharinum (assembly GCA_022664845.1). Taxonomy (NCBI): domain Eukaryota; kingdom Metazoa; phylum Arthropoda; class Insecta; order Zygentoma; family Lepismatidae; genus Lepisma; species Lepisma saccharinum. The sequence goes on along the minus strand of JAGDQP010004048.1, from coordinate 83,526 downwards.
CATAGTCTTACCTACCAAAGTGGGTCACTTCAAAATCATACGTGTTACGCTGACTCATACTTCGCGCGTATAGTGGCTGGTTAAAGAAACTAAACTTTGGAAATGTGATAAAATGTTACTGTGAAGGAATTTTCACGGAATAAAGAATGTTATGGAACAAAGTCAATTCCCGGACATTTAACTTTCGAATCCGGACCCCGGACAAATCTCTCGATTCCCGGAATGTCCGGGTCAATCCCGGACGGGTGGTAAGCATCGTTTGTACTGCAGACGACGCGAGACGATACAACAAGACGTCACTTCCGCTTTAGTCAGCCGCCATTTTAATTCCAGTGAACTGCGGTTAGACGCACGTGACCCCCAGGGCAGCCATTTAGGTAACTCCCGCAGCACACTTGGAAACACTTCCGGCACGGCACAGAACTTTTGCCTAAACAGAACTTTTGAGTAAACAGTATGCGCACCGCTAACAGAAGGCTGCACCACCCCCCACCCCACCACCCGCGGCTAACGCCACCCAGCTCCCTTCGGACGCACCCTTCCCTCCTTGCACACCGAGCGATGGTGGGTTTATATACATCCTAGTTTTTAGTGGCCTCTTTTAAAATTGTAAATCACAACTTTTATTACATTTCCTTTTGTGAATTTACATAACAAACGAAAAACTTTAATTTTCTTTAAAAAAAATATTAAAAAGTCGACGCTAGGGTTTGAACGAGGGACCTTTGGATCAACTCTCCGACGTCTTGACTACAAGACTAAACTACAGCTGCCGGATTGAGCGCTTCTCGCTGTAACCTATCGTTGAAGATAAGCGAGTGTTTCCAAGTGAGTTGCAATATGGCTGCCCAGCCCTGCGGGAAGAGCTGGTAAAAAAAATCTTGCTTATGCCTTGTTTACATTACTAACATTTTACCATGGTTAACGTTAACCCGAGTTCATTTTAGTAATGTAAACGGTAGTTACCGTTAACGCGGGTTTCAAATTTAACCAGCGTCAACTTACGACGGTTATCTTGTAACGTTAGTAAGAAACGGCTGTGTAAACGCAAGTTAGTCATTAGGCACGAATCACTTCGTGAGTTTATTTCTTTCTTTATAGAAATATATAGTATGCTAGTGGTGCGTATCACTTTTAAATTATACAAGAATGATGGCAGAATTAATCTACAAAATTTGACGCCACAATTAATTCATTTGTGTTCATTTTTTATAATTTAATCCTCTCCCGTATAACAAGCAGATTCTTTACTCAACCACGGAAACCTCAACCTATTTCTTTACAGATAAGGGTAGTACAAGCACGATAACCAAGTTAAGTTCGGTAGTGTGAACGCAAGTTAGTTTTACCCATAGAGCTTATAAAAAAAAGAGAGAGCCTAAGGTTGGTTTACGGGCGAGGGGTATGAAGCCGGTGGGGAGCAGAGGGAAATACGGAGCGCACACCGTTACCAACCGGTACGACCCGGACGGAAATGTACGATAATGTATGTTTAAATACGATATTAACTTGTACGATCTGCTCCAAATGTACGATAATTCAGTAGACGTTCAAGAAAAATCATTTATGCTTCTTATACGAGTGAAATTAACATAATGGAATATAATGGAGTGTACGATCCAAGAAGCAAAAATACGATAATTTAGAGTGTATTGTACTATCCTTATAATGGAAATGGTTGGAAACCATGTGCGTAGGACCGACAATGACGTAGTCTGTTTTTATATGATATAATAATATCGCGATCATTTTAAGGTGCATTTAATTTTTTAGCGTACAAGTGCTATAAACATTAAAGTGTCGACTTGTGTAGTATATCGTTGTCGTTTAAAAACGGAAGAAATAAATAAATAATGCAGTTAGAAGTGGAAAAGCATCGAGAAATCACGTTCCATAGCTGAACATTTACATGCATAGTATGTTTCAGTACTATTTGTCTTTTAGGCCCTTCTTTAGTATACATTGGGCGTTCAATTTGGAACCATATATGGAGCAGTCACAGGTGGTGTCTGTCAAAGGTGATATGCATTGTGTATAATGAAGAAAAATATCTAAACTGGCTTTTTCTAACTCGTCGTCCCTCGCTATCGCTTGCTCGACATACTGTCCTTGTTTTTTGTAACGAAACATCAATGGTGGTATGGAAATAATCACTATGACGTAACATTACCATGATTCCGATTCATGAACATGTGACTTATTTCGTTCCGAAAAATCATGCCGGACGTAAGCTAAAGTAATACCATGTTGTCAATATGGACTTTTATTAACATATGGGTTTAACATAGAAACTTTTCAGTAGCTCAATAATGCGTTCCGTGCATCAAAATAGTCAATATTTTTCTTGTGAACCAAAACATTGCAACGACCTTGAAGCTGCGTTCCGTTGTATTTTATTTTAGACAGTTTTGTTTCGTTTATATTGAGCTTCAAAAGGGAAGGATTTTTACTGTGTTGATCTCAAACGAATGGGTGAACAGTGTCGTCCTTTGTCATTGGTCGGTAATCAATGATTCATTTCAGTTATGTGGTTCTTTTCTATAGAGTGCTAAAATGTGAGAATTTTGGTATTTCTGGTTAGCCTTGTACTTGCCTTACTGTTTGGAACATATTGGAAAAATTGATTTTAATGGAACTGACCCTACGTCAACTAAATTTTCATATGGTGTTCAAGAAAGGGTTAGAATTTCGAATTGTTTATTATAACTGAACTTATGCGAAGTCATGTTCATATAAAAAGCAGTGATTTACAAATTATTTCGAAAAATAAGAATTTGGACTTGAATTGCTAAATGTGAACTCATTTTGTGAAACCTTATTTCTGTCCAATTGGTTTCAAATGTGCAGATACATAATAATAGACAGAACAGATGAAATCGAAATAGATTATTTTTCTTCCAAATCGAGGCTACGATCTGTCGGGAGTCTTTAAGTCATGTATTTTCCTACCTTGTCAGAAATGATTTATTTAGAGTAAATTTTGTATTACCTAACCTAGAAAAAAATGTTACTCTGTGTGTTCGTAACTAAACCAAATATGTTACTTTACTGAAATAAACTATAAGTAAAAAGGGTTTATAAATGTTAATTGCGAAAGCTTTAATAAGTAGAAGTAGCTCAATATTTAAGTTTTGAATCAGTTATGCGTTTCTCGAGTGACCTCGCTGAGAAAGTTCAGCTAGCCAGTGTCCAGTCTGAGTGTCATTGAAAATTGAGTCTTTACGAGTGTTACCCACTAGCCCGTTTGAATGTGAAGTTTCACGTTCCTTTCTTTACCCTTCTTTAGGGAAGTCAATCCTCAGTTGGTGGAGTGTAACGAGGCTTCACGGGGACGCGACTGGAAGTGCATTTTATATGATCGGCTCTTATGCTGTTTCTGTACGGCGTTAGTACCCCGTTTTCTCTGGGTTGTCAGAGAAGGTTCTAGCAAGTGGCGACTGTAATTGTTTCCTCTTGTGCTGTTCTGTCAGTCTCCTACTTGTTCTGAGGAGGCTTTGTTTACAACATACATATCAAATTTCAATGTAAACGAATCTTAGAAAATATTGCGAGAAATGGGTTCCTTTGTGAATTTGATTTGACCTTAATATGAGAACAGAATCCACGACAGGTCACAGCGAGTTCCAGTTTTTTAAAACTAACTTAATCTATTACCTAATCTACTGAAAATTTATACGGGATAAATGCTCAAAAACTTTCACTGCATGGACTGGATAGGATTATTCGTATCTAACAAACAACTAAATATTCTATCAATATGCTGAATATAAAATCGGTATGTAAAATACAACTATTACAACAACTAATTATATACAACTCACGTTAAACAGTCTGAAGTTAGTTTCGAGATGACTTTTGCCATGTTCACTTACCAATGAGAGTAAAGTTTTACTAAATAAAATTTTCGAACTTTTAGATTAATTTCATTCAAGTTAAATGCGATCGATGTTCGATCACCAGAGATCCTTAGTGGCACAAGTGTGTCGGTACCTTCACAGCTTTTTCGGTTCAGTGGTTTGATAAAAAAAAGTTATTGTATGACGAACGAGGTTTAGTTGCAGGTTTCCGGGGTGATATAGCGGTTTAGGTTTGGGGGAAGTTTATAAAGCACCTTAAAACGGAACTTTGATATTTATCTAACCTGAGATTATAGAATTCCAACCTGAGATGCCAATAGTTGGATCTAATACCTGGTCTAAGAGTTGCTGTTTTTAATGCATCCGAGTGTTGCGGAGTAGTGAGTTCAGATAGGTAGAAGTGAATGTTTAAGAATGAGGTAGGATTTAGCTTTTGCTAGCTTCTTGAACTGAATAAGCCCTGAATTGTACTTGACCAATGAGGTTCCATGTCTTACGTTTTCGCCCTTATTCGAATTTTTAACTGTTACTTCAGCATTTCTATATTTATTGTCGGACAGATTTCACATATTCGTTCCAGGGTACGAGATGGAATGCTAAAAATTATTTGATTAACTTGAATCAAAACAAGTCATGTCATCGTACAGTGTTTCATACTGCGAGAACTTATCGTCAATCTTAGCTACAGCTGTATCCATTATAACATTGTAAGTGTTAATGCAGAATAGTTTTAACGTAAATATTGACGACGGCGCTTCGTCGGGGCATACATCGTGGGGTTGCTTTTTCCTTTTCCTAATACACCAGCGACGACATCAATCTAATGATTTCAGCCTTTCGCTCATAACTTTACAGATAATTTACAATGCTTTATTAACTTACTCGAAGTTCTTCTGGGCTTCTTTCTGCAGACTAATTGTGTTGTCTACCATTCCATATGCTTTTGTATAGTACATCGTTGAACAGATTGGAAATAAATATATGCTTCAAATTCAAATATCTGTATGTAAATGAAACAATCAGTACATTTTCATACTTCATGAAGTAATCAAGACTTTTTGCTTCAAAACAAGTCTTGAGTTCAATGCTGTCAATTCTGATTCAACAAAGGTACACTTAGACATGGTTGCTTTGTCTGCTGAAGCTTTAGAAGTGCTGGTCTCTTTTTGAAGTGTCATGCCAGGGATGACGTTCTACATTCAAAGTTACACCCAGATTTCATAACTTCGATATAACTTGGTTGCAGTTTCATTGCTCAGCCATGTTGTGGCACCGATGGAAGGCAATTTGTTATCCCTTTCTTTCTGTTATTGGCTTTACCCTTTGCTCAATATTCCTGTAAGAATCCTTGAAAGAAAAACAAGCTGCCTGTATGTTTCCGAAATATAAAATGTTAGGCACAGTGAGGCTGGGTCACAAACGAACAAATTGGCTACATGAGTACTGCACAATACATGGACATGGTTAAGGTTTTCCTGCTTCAAAAATGAAACTGTTTCTTTGTATTCTCCATGCAATACATATTACTTGCTCATCACAAATGCAATATTCAGGAGATATGTTGTTATATTGCAGTATCTTTTGCAGGTTTTCATAGAGATCTGTCTTTGGAAGACTTCAATCGAAATAAACAAGGAGCCCACAGCTAATTACGACGAACGAACATCGCCGCTAATTACATTTTAGAATACACATTTTGATTAAAACCTGATGATTCCTTGAAGGAACTTGATCTTTGAAATGGAGAGATTTAATATGTTTTCTCCTGGAACATGTGTCAGAAAGAGTAGAGTTGTGATGAGTATTTGAATTTTCGTGTTCCGAGACCCATTCACTGAATCCTAGTTTAGAAAAAAAAACCTGATTGATATGACGCATACATCAGGCAGATTATGCGTACAAATCCTGGAGGTGACGAGTTTAAGCCTGGTCTGGTACTTCTAGCTGGGGAATTTATTTTCGACTGTTCTAATTCATTTAATTCATTCTGATTTGAATTAAAACTGAGATTTGTCGACCAAAAATGCTGTTATTTTATAGGAAAATGAAACAATTGCCTTTTTCTTTAAACATCTGCTTTCTCTTTGAAATTCTCTAATTCGTTTCGCTTAGTCTTTTCTTTCGCTTTCCCCCTTTATTGAAATCCATGCCAACCATATCATATACCACACACACTCATAGTTTGTAGTTCATCGCGACAAATAGGCTGCGCTAGCAAAAGAGAAAACGATAATTAAAAAAAACTTTTTAAAGAGACTTTCCTTGAACAATTCGTACCAAAATGTAAGTAATAACTTTGTTTATTTATGACTAAAAGGAAAAACGTGGGGCGCGCTCTCATATATAGTAATTTCATAAATTCTTGAAATGGCGCGCCGCATGCTTTTCTTTTTAGTCATGCATAAACAACATTATTTACTTTTTCTTACGAGTTGTTTAAGAAGGGTGTGTTTTTAAAAAGTTGTTTAATTATTTTTTCTTTCAAGCTATTTCGGTGTTCGGATACTTTTTCTAAAGCTAATGTTTTGTGACCCAAACGCTAAAGTGTTCAGCAATCAGTCAAACTACAGATCGTTGAAGGTTAGTATTTATTTTAGTATAAAGAAATTCATATTAAATATATATATACTAAAATATTATTTTAAAATATATAGAAATATATGAAAGTAACAATGAAATATTGTATTGACACCCGACTTATGTCGCTGTGGAAAATTTCATCATTGTATGACTTCGGAAAATAAGTTAAATTAACGTTGCAAGATTTGAGAACACCACGAATGAAACAAATTGTGAACAACATTGTGAATGAAAGGAAGTCTGTAAAGAAAAGCGGCATGAGGAAATGATCAAATAATGACTTCATTAACCGATTGCTTCCACTTATTGCTTGTTGGAATTACTAAGTAAGGTCGTATTATTAAAAAAACTGCTAATTTAAGAGAGTTATTCGATTTTATTTAGCTCAGTGATGCCCAACCTACGTTCCACAGCATTTACCTTTCCGGTTCGCCACATATGTTGCACTTGTTTACCATGATAAACATGTCGAAAGATGGTTTTATTTCTTCTTAATTTATACATGATTATGGTAAACTTGTTTTTAATACTTTGATTTTGGCCTCTTGCTATATTTACAAACATTAATTGTCCGTATGTGCGAATGACCTTCTAACATTTGCGTTAATAGCGTTTAAAAAACTGCAAAAAAACGTTCGATTTCTATGCTATTTATGTGAGAAGATGATCTGGCTCGCGAAGATAGTGCTAAATTATAATGTGGGCCATGGGGAAAACAAGGTTGGGCATCACTGATTTTGCTGATAAAATGAATTACACTTTTTAGTTAACATGACAGTGGGTTACACTTGCGAAGATTTCAAAGAATGAAACAAATTCGCAGCCAGCAGGTAGCGGCACAGTCTGACCTTTTAAACTGGACGGTGGTCCAGTACGTGACTACTCAGATTCACAGTTTTGGTAATTAGACAATTATGCAAACCAAATTACTTTCTACTCTTAACGTATTCCGTCAAAATCATTCTACGATGTTTTTTCAATAACCCATGAAGTTGGAAAAATATCGAAAAAATTACGTTCTTTTTTGAATATTCTTGAAATACGAAATTATTCTCATTTTCGTGAATAACGTTACTGCACATATTCATTGAGCCAGCTGACTAGTCAAAATTGACTGGAAATGAAGTCGAAAAACAAACCCAATGGATGAGAGCTTTCGTTCGTCGCCTCGACTTCGTATTCATACAACACACATATCTACTGTAATTTGTTCGGAATCTACTTAAAAATATACAACCAGTTCTTGGGGTGTCATCTCCAATCAATTGAAGGCAGTGCCAAACCATAATTATTTCACCTTGTCGAGAATCTTTAGGCCATACACCTTACTTCGGGCAGATCTGTACTCATCCCATCACCCTAACCTAGAACAGGACCGAAAATTTCTTTAACATCTCTTAAATATTGTTTAAAGTAAAATAATAATATTTGGAAAATTTCTAGCAGCACATTTCAGAATAACTTTAAATGTTTCAGGGCAATTCTCTGGCAAGTGGTCCATTGTCAGTGAATTTTCAAAATAAATTCGAAACTATGATGTCTATGTTTCTCTAACAAGGAACAGTGGAAAACATTTTAAAAAATCTAAAATATTTTGGGCACCGCTTTACCTTGGTTCTTCGTACTCCCTTACTCCCCGCTACAAATATACAAGACTGACACAACAATCGAACAGGCAATTAAAAGTGTACCTCGGGACCGGTTTTAAATTCACCGCACTGTACTTAAGACATAAACAACATAACCTAAGCTGCACTGTTACTAAGATTCAACTACATCTTAACGAAAACATTGTCGACACCACTGATTTACCGTAACTTCTAATTTATTTTTAATTCAAAAGAATAAAGTCAACACATAATTACAGATCAAATAACAATGTGTGACGGGAAAGACGTAAGCCATAGTGCTGTTACCGCCCATAAAAATCATTTTATCTTATCTTAACAATGTGTGAACTCATTTCCAAATTAAAAAATTTGATGGGCTCTTGAAATCAACACAAGTAATGTGCTTCAGGCACTACTTAATCATAAATATCTGGATAATCATAATCAACAAAAATCGAAATATGCACATTTGAGCCCATAAACTGTTGTAAAAATCATATATTTTTTTATAAGTCATATTTTGGCATATGCTTAAGAGATTTTGCTGTAAAACTTACGCGATTGTCATTTTAAATTACAATAGCTTGATAGTTGTACTTAAGCGAAAATAATTTTCTCTTAATTAATATTTCTACTATTTGGTTTTGTTCATAAACACTTTTTAAACAGCAATTTCTTTACTAAAATAAAAAATCGTTTCATAATACATTTGTTAATAAGGAAAAAATAACGCAGAAATGATCTTTGTACTAGACTGATAAAAATGAACTTAAACGGAAAGTGTTAACAAATGACAGTTTCAATTTGCATGCACTGATTTTACAGCAAACAGCACACGCCGGAAAAAGTAATACTGAATTTAAGAAAAAATGCTTTTTTTAAGCTCTGAATCTGATTACCCAACAATTTTTCTATTAATTCTATGTTCCAATCTGATGGGCATATGATTGGTATATTTGTAGCCTGATTTAAATATCTAAAATGTCTGAATTGTAAGCTCCAATTGTTCTCTTAACAGCATTTCTTGTGCGTAGATGTGCTACATTGCACCTCTTCTATCCCAAGTTAGCTGGATTTCCTATTAAAGTTGTCACGGTCACCCAAGATCCTCTATTTTGGTTTCCGAATGCAGTTTCGAAGCCACTCTCTTCGAAACCTCGAGCGTTATGGTATGATCCTAGTGTCGAAAAGTGATATCTTGTATTTCCAGTTCGAGACAACAAGCAATCTAAAATGAAACACAAACAGTATTAGTATATGCGAACAGTATTAGTATATACAAACAGTATTAGTATATACAAACAGTATTAATATATACAAACAGTATTAATATATACAAACAGTATTAATATATACAAATATAATTTATTGCAGGCATTAACAGATGAACTAAAAATATTCTTAATTTTGAAAAGATTAATGTTACATATTTGCTACAAAATTCACTCCTAGAACGCGGAGCAAGAGAACACGTGTAAATAAAGCCACGTTACACAATTCTTTCTTCTTGTATGATGCACATGACGTTTAACATGTGCTAATAGTGCACTTCATTTTCGATCCTTCACTTTCATTTCCTACTTCCATGACTTGAAACCTTGTTTAATTTAGCGGTCCAACAGTTCCACACAGATTCCAAACATTACATTTCCTGGCTACCGTAAACTGCAGTTTACCCAATAACTCTGATTACAACTAAGTTCTTTATATTACGTAACAAAATTCAGTTTCACCCTTGCTCTTTAAAGTTCAAGAACACTTTGAAATCAGCCTGGACCTGTTCTCCAGAATTAATAAACCGAACCTAATTTAAGGTAAACCTTGTCAATCGAACCAAAACCACCTTAAGTAGCTTTACTAAAGTCTAATTGAGATCAACCCAAAAATGTAAAATTTACAAAATAATTGTAATGTTCGCAATATGTGTGGAAATCTTGGAAAGCAAAATATAACGAAGTTCCAAGTCATGGAAAATTTTAAAGTGTGTTTTTCAATTAATAGCTACTTCCGCTTTGGGTCGAGCACATAGAGTGAATGTTAAACGTCATGTGCATCGCGTATAATGAAAATATAATTGAACCTCACTTTAAATCACCATGTTTCGCCCCTCTACTTTATGTCTGTCATTTTTGTGGCAAACTACAAGCCATTCATAACACGAACTTATAAATTTGCTTCTGCATGCCGAGGTCTTTGTATCTGTTGATGAATTCCAAGGCAAAAATAATGAAAAGTAAATTGTAGAGCGATTTTCCCGGTAGTTGTATGCTGTTTATTTGATTATTGTTTTAATTCACTCATTGATCTTGTTTATGCAGTGCAGTTATAGTAGTGATATTTTTTAAATCTTCGAATGTGTCTATTTAAAGAAAATTCATAGTAAAAGTATGTGGTTATCGAGTTTAATCAAAAAGTAAAGATTTCTCACTTAACCAGAGGGAAATATAAAGTTTCACATCACAGGGTAGAAGTCGAGTTTAACCAAGTGCCTCAATTAGGTACTGTGGGAACGTAGAGGTTAAGTAAGGTTAGGTACGGCTATGCATCTTTACACTTTCGTTTGTTTATTTAAAAATACTGTAAAGATACATAACAGCACCTAACCTCTACGTTCCCATGGTCACTAATTAAGTCAAAGACGGGTTTAACCGAGTACTCGGTTAAACTTGACTTTTACCCAGAACAGTATTCCATTTCTAAGATACTTCATGATGTTATCAACAAATGAAAATATGCTTCTTTCATTTTCTTTTAACATTGGTGTGTTGAAAACTAATACTACCGGATGCTCTTCGGATACTTCCACGGAAGAGAAATCACGATGTTCAGCACATTATTTCGGATCTGATTACGAAGGACTAGAGACGCTAAGATCAGTTATAGATGACTGAAATTAATTAATATAAGTTAAGATACTCCAATCTAACCTAATCTAATGTTCACTGTTTTCACCGATACGCGGGAGTATCTAAAGCGCAGCCAACTATCTTCTTTCAACAAAATAGTTTCCCAGTGTAAAATTCGTTGTCGCGGAAAAGGTTAAATTTGTTATAAATTGCAGTTCTCATCCTTACTTACGAGTTTGAAGGGTACTACATGCAGTCGAATAGTGAATGAATATAAGTGATATCTATCAACAGTAGTATACTGGATTTAATGCTATATGTTATCCTTATTACTTCCCTACAGTCTTAGATCTTCCAACTCTGATATTCGTTATTCATGCATCACTAATTATTATGTCATTCACTAATTTAATTAATACTACACTTTCCGTACTTTATCAGTATTAAATAGCTTCAACCATGTACATCATTGTCTTTGCTGATTTAAGATGCTCTTTGGATACTCCCACGGATGATAAATTACCACGTTCAATACAGTATTACAAATCTGATTTCGAAGGATTAAAGTCGTTA
>JAGDQP010004048.1:43986-71960 GCA_022664845.1 Lepisma saccharinum | reverse complement strand
TTCCCAATTGTCACAGATTCCATTCACCGCTACTTGAAACAATGAATCGGAACTATGAACTGTCTACGCGTTAAACTATACTTGTTTACACCACGCTAAAAGAGAAATGTGGATACTTCCCTGGTTCATAACAAATAGGGTAGTGTAAATTAGATCTGAAATTTATTTTCCAAACACCTTACTGAACTTATTGTTTTGCCCCTCGAACTACACATAGATTTTGCTTCTGCAGAAAGCCTTAACGTATTTCAGAAAGTACAAGGCGTATTAACTTGAATTAAAGCGCGTAATCAGTGAGAAAATTCCGAAATAATATAAAGATTATCGTATATACAGGAAAACACATATTTAAAAATTCCCTTGGATAACTATGGTAGTAAATTTAATTGACCTTACCTCTTCGTCTCCTCCCTTAATTTCTGCTTCAAAAATGATTATAACTTCGAGCGGAGAATTCTGCACCCTTCACTCTGTACACTCTAGCTTAATTCCTTGAATCTGCTTTCACAAATCCAACGTCGATCGCGTTTACCTCTTAATAAATGAACTTCCCAACTCATAAAAGAAATACAATGTAAATATTTACTATTTTGTAATTTTCAAACCCGTAATTCCATATTTACTAGTCGAACAATAGCAGATTCCGTCCGCTTTGGACATCTGTAGCATTGACCAATAAAATTGCGTTTATTTTTGCGGGAAATTTTGGCACCTGGTCCTACAAACATGGCCGCCATGAACATAAAAAACGGCTTCACTTTGATGACGTAGGACTCTCTCTAAGTTTTATTTGCTCTAGGGTTTCACCATGGTAAAACAAGGCATTAGCGAATAGCGACTGTCAGTTGCATTAGCGAATAGCGACTGTCAGTTGCATTAGCTCGTTCTAGCGATTTTTTGCTGCTGCTGTTGTGGATTTCTAATCTATGTTGTTAGCAACACTGGTTGACAGTGCAAGGCTAATATTTACTGTATTATAGTGTATTCTGTATAGCGTATTTTATGTGAAGAGTGCGAATAGGAAAAATATATTGCCTATGATGTTATTTGGTATTTTGAGAAAAGAATGTTCAGCCTCATTTCGTGTGGTGTTACCTCTAACATGCTCACAGTGTTTTGTACATTGTGGGAGGTTTCAGATACCAGCGAGGTCGATGGCTGGTCATAGCAAGTGGGCTAACATAAAACATGTCAAATCTATAAAAGATGCTCAAAGGTCTTCAATATTTAATAAACTTACAAGACAAATGCGCCTTATTATACAGGGTATGTATATCATCGAATTTCTGTCGTCTTTGAGCATCTTACGGCGTACGAAGGCACACATTTTACTTTCGGTTCCCCATCTGTCGCCCCAACTGAGGCGTGTGTACGTCCAATACCACTGATTCCTTTGCAAATAATTCTCTCAGCAACTTCTAAATGCTCTTGGCGACAGGTAGTAACCCAAAAGTTACGACATGAGTCATTATTTTGTAAATGCATACACTAGTTGTTCACTGTATGTACACATGGCGGCATGCGGAGAACTATTATTTGCGTCTCTGTGTTTTTGAATGACATTTTGCGACAAAAGTTACGGAATCAATGTCAAGAAGCGATGACGGGTTAGAAAAAAATATAATTTTTTGGCATTTCTATAGTAGTGACGGACCAAACCAAAATCACTCAAAACATACACATTTCACACTGCCGGCATCCCAGCCCCTGTTCATGGAAGGCGTGCGGTTGCACTTTTCGTAGATTATCTTAATGTAGTGACCATACGAACGTGGAGGTTAGGTGCGGTCCTGTATCTACAAAATATATTTTCACATTTATTATTAATTGTTCCTTCCTTGCATTTTTCGTAAATTATCTTAAATTACTAAACATACGAACGTGGAGGTTAGGTGCAGTCATTTATCTTTACAAAATATATTTTCACACATATTCGCACTTACCTTCAGTACACAGGCGTGTACACTCTCCCAATTTCCATTGTTCGCCTCTTTAGTAGACCGTGTCTTTCATACAGTTTCAACAACTTTCCCTCGTCATTTTTATACGATTCAATAAACCTCACGCAAGAAATGTCGCAACCATCACAAACACGCGTCATTTCAGCACTGCCTTACCTGCAACCACATGACAACAACTATAACTCTACGCCAAGTAGTCCCTTCCGCTATCACATGCAGTGCGTCTTAAAAATTCAGTGCAACAAGATTATTATTCATGTTGGGTTAACTTCCAAAGTTGGGCGTCCGTTTCTAGTAAAAATCTGAAAATTTACGGGAAAGAAATGGATAATTTGCTCGTTTGTGTGGTTGATAATATATATTAAGAGGGCGGAAGTTGTATTTATTTCATTGTATAAGCGGTGATAAACATGGAACTAGTTGGGTAGCGGAGGGAACTACTTGGCGCATGGTTCAATTGTGGGAAAGCTACGAACATTTATATTGTAAACATGGCTACAGGTGTACAAGGACCTTGCCGTAGATGTAAGTTATTACAGTTGGTGATAATGAGGAAAATCTTTGAAACTGTGTGAAAATCATGGATTAATAAATCTTAACAACAAATTGCAGAAAGTGTGGTAAACTTTGTTTCGATGAAAATAACTGTGACGTGTATGAGAACAAAAAGTGACCGCACCTAACCTTACCTAACCTCCACGTTCCCATGGTCACTGATTTAAGATAATGTACAAAAACGGGAAGAAAGCAATTATTAATAATAAATAGAAACATCCCCACCCTGCGGGGTAACTGAGCGAAACTGTAAATGGGTGAACTGAACTTAAAAATTCATATTTAATTTTTCGTAGCTTTCATTAGGCTTTTAGTCGAAAACCAGGCGGACGGCCAACTTCGCAAGAAATTACCCACATTACTATTTCGCTCCCACTTACTCAGAAACCTCTCAGTTCATCCTGTAAATTCCTTAAAATTGGTCCGGCACTACTATAGTTAACCCGATTTTTTTTATTACTATAAGCTTTGCACATTAAAGCGGGAGGCACGGCACTAATCAATGAATTACATATTGATAAGTGCTATATGGAGAAAGGAGGAGCTTCCAAAGAAATGGAAAACCTCAATAATAGTTCCGATTTACAAAAAAGGTGATAAATCGGACTGTAATAATTACCGCGGAATCTCGTTACTTCCAACCTTACTTACAAGGTATTAAGTAATATTCTGTTAACACGCCTAAGTGTATACGTAGATGAAATAATTGGAGATCACCAATGTGGATTTAGAAGAAATGGGAATACAGTGGGACGGTTCATCAGCTATTCATTGATTTTAAGAAAGCATATGATTCTATCAAAAGGGATAAGTTATACAGTATCCTGATACGATTTGGAATTCCGAAAAGACTTGTTCAACTAGTGAAGATGTGTCTCAGTACGGGTAGGTAATAATATGTCAGATAGCTTCAAGATTCGCAACGGATTGAAACAAAGTGATGCCTTATCACCATTACTGTTTAACTTTGCGTTAGAATATGCGATTTTAAAAATTAAAGGGGACAAAAAGGGACTATCATTGAATGGTTTGAATCAACTGTTTGTATACGCGGATGATGTAGATTTAATAGGGGACGATATAGATGCACTACAAAACAACACCTATTCTTAGTAGAAGCGTGCGATGAGGTAGGTCTACAGGTAAACATAGATAACACAAAATACATGATGATAAGCCGAAACACAGGGAATGAAGGAAATAAAAACAAGAATTAGGGATGAGATCATAGAGAAAGTAAATAAATTTAAATACTTGGGAGCATACGTAACAAGCAAAAGTGAGGTCAGGGAAGAAATAAAAAGCCGCTTAGTATCGGGGAATGCATGTTTCTATTCAGTCCAAAAACTTCTAGCATCGCGATTAATTTCAAGGAAATTGAAATTAAAAATATACAGAACGGTTATTCTGCCGTTAATACTTTACGGTTGCGAAAATTGGAATATGACCCTAGCAGATGAACATAAATTACGTGTGTTTGAAAATAATGTTTCGAGAAAGGTATACGGGACGAGATGACTGGCGAATGGAGGAGACTGCATAATGAAGAACTCCACGGACTGTACGATTCACCAGATGTAGAAATAATGAAATCGCGACGACGAAGGTGGGCAGGCCATGTAGCTCGGATGGGGGAAAATCGAAGATTACATTCTATCGTGGTTGGAAGACCGGATGCAAAGAGACCATTGAGAGTACAATATTAGAAGAGATCGAGAAGTAGGTGTTCGTGATGAAAACTGGCTAGATGTTGCCCAGGATAGAATCCAATGGCGAACGTTTGTTACTGCGGCGATGAACTTGCGAGTTCCATAAGCCATAGAGTTAGTTAGTTAATAAGTCTTTAACACACATTCACAGTGTCCTGTGCCAGAACACGGAACTTGCCAAATAGTCCCAGTAAATTCACTCTGATTTGACACTTCCATTACTCGAACCTTTGTTATATTTTACTTTTCAACAATGCGTTTATTCTGTAGATTTTACATTTTGAACAGAAACTAAAGTGAAGTTTACCAAAAACATCCACGTAATTGCTAATTTTAGATGTAACATAGTTGGAGCCTATTATGTGAGGGATATAGACATGTTTACCAGATTATTTGTTACCAGTAGAGGACAGTAAAATTAAAAATAGAGGACAAGTGCGGATTTTTAGAGACTTTACTTTAGTTCACAATGGTTCGTAGTGTCTTAAAATCTTGAAACGTTAGTTTAACTCATTTTCCGACGTCAAACAATGATGAAATTTTGCACAGCGACGTAAGTCGGGGGACAATACAATATTCTATTGTTACTTTCATATTTTTTAATATGAATTTTTTTTTATCGTAAATAAATACTAGTCTGCAACGATTTTACGTTTGACTGGTCGCAGAATACTTTAGAATTTGGGTTACAAAACATTAGCTTGAGAAAAAACATCTGAACACCGAAATAAATAATAAAAAAACCTTTTGAAGGCATACTTTTCTTAAACAATTCGTACTAAAAATTAATTTTGTGTATGCATGACAAAATTATTTTTCACTTTTTAGTGCGAATTGTTCAAGAAAAGTATGTCTTTAAAAAGTTTTTTTTTTTTTTCCGATGGAGGACAAGCTAACAGCTTTCATTTAAAATCCGAGAAAGAAACACTGACAAAGAGAAGAAAAAAATCTTACTTTCAAATTTCAGTTTTTACAGGGCATGTTACACACAATTTTACATTTTTATTGTGTTTTTCTGATCAAGTAATAACATTTCATGGATATAGAAAGGGGTTATCAAATGAAGGACCTTTTGCTTGATATTTCAGTAACGAACATTTTATTAAAATTAAGAATTTGGGCCACAGGAGTATGAATATGTCCAATTCCGAACTTTTTAACCTGGTCACTTCAAGATGGAGGATTTTTCAAAATAGGCTGACGCACCAATTTCCAGCCACTTAGAGAAAATATTTTAGTCAATACATTGCTTGGAGTTTGTCATGTATTGACACTGTATAAAATGAAGAGTCACATATTTGTAATCAGTAAAATTAATGAAACTGACCAGATAGCAAGAAATACCAGTTTCCAGCCACGTGTTATCAGTAATTGGTTGTTGTTTACCAGTATCCG
This sequence comes from Lepisma saccharinum, assembly GCA_022664845.1. Taxonomy (NCBI): domain Eukaryota; kingdom Metazoa; phylum Arthropoda; class Insecta; order Zygentoma; family Lepismatidae; genus Lepisma; species Lepisma saccharinum. The sequence goes on along the minus strand of JAGDQP010004048.1, from coordinate 66,340 downwards.
TCCACATTTGTCAGTCTTGCTCAAAACATAAATAAAGGAAAATAAAATATTATAAAAATTATATATCGCAGGTAATATAGCGTTCTAGGCATGGAAAACTTCGCTCGTAAGTTTTACCATAAGCAAATAAAGATATCACGAAAATATCGTCACCTTGCTTTGTGGTGGAATAAATAAATGCTTGATTACTTACTTGATCAATACTAGGGCTAATTTAAGCCGCATTCTACTTCACCTAAACCTCTGCTTATTCTACATCTCAATCATAAGAACTGTTACCCGCACAAGATTCACACAGAAAATTGTTTTCTTCATCCGAGCTAAAGGATAGAAAATCCTAAAGGGTTGCATTTTTTTTAAATTGGGAATCTAATCTCTAATCTAGACCCTTCTGGAAGAATGAGTGTTAAGACTCGCTGCCGTGTAATCAGTGGGTCCCGGGTTCGATTCCCGAGGGAGACACACAAGGTTCCGAGCCAACGTTAAACTGTAAGTCCCGGCATTATTACATATTCATCCGATGGGAAGCATAGGTTCATCTGCCCAGGAACCTTCGGGTCAGGACCTGCCTTCGAGCAGAACCCCATCACATAAATAAAATTGAGAGAATGGTTGAAAATTGAAAACTGGTCACCATCACCCCATTCTGCGGTACTCTTTCTGGTGGCTGGAAACTGGTGCCATATGTTATTAACATTAATTCCAGTTAATGGCCATGTACTGTCTCCACACCAAACTTTTTTTTAGCAGTAATACAGCCACGAAATAACTGCCATAATATTCAACAAACATATTTCATTTTGTTTGTATTGTGATTACCAGTATTTCCTCATTTAGTGTGTGTACCTTTATCTATGGCTAACACCTGCACGTTAATTTTAAAAGCTTCATCGATACATAACTTCCTCTTCCTACTAACAATGTAGACATTGGATGTTGAATGTGTGTGTTCACCAATGAATGAGTGAGACTCACAAAATTTGAAACAGTCAGTGAGAAGGCAGCCTACTTCTGAACATCGATGTGATTTACTAGAAACATGAGTTGAGCAATCCACTCATCAGAAGTCTTTAAAACTGGTGCCGACCCCCTATTTAAAAAAGAAGGATGCTTGGTAACCCTGGTACAGATGATGGACCCGCCCTATGAAATGCAAGGAAAAATGGGTATTAATAATTCCAGGGTGTATAATAACTTTGCTACCTTTGTGTGAAGTACTTTTAAGGGTAATTATAGTATTTGGTAGGATGACCATATAAGGAAAATTTAAAGCGTAAACAAGAACTTACTTTTATATAATAGTGGAAAATTAGTTATTTTTGCACGAAACGAAGCGTGAGAAAGTGCAGAATAAGTCAAAGAAAAACATTTGACAAGACAATAGACAAATATTGCTGAAGGTGTAGTTGCACCAGCTATAGTAGCCAATTGTGAATTACGATGGTTTCAGTGTAAATTGTTCCTTAAACAACGGAGGAATAAAATGATTATTTCACTGTACCTTCTTGTAGATATACTTGGATATTTTGTATTAGTCCTCTTATTGTACTCTCTGCTCTCTCCCAGATTCACTTTGCGCATTTTGATTTGGGAGAGACAGTGCATTTCCTGATTGCATAGCGTTTGGGGACCAGTAAACAGAAGATATGGCAGGTTGAAAATGTAAGGGGGAAAATTTGGCATTCCGTCTAAAAAAAATCAACAGAAAATTCAGGCTTGTTGCTTTCAAGACGAGAAAACTCCGTGTGATTCTCAACACGCAAATACAATTTTATTTGCGATATTCTCCATACGAAAGCTTTGCTTTTATATACCACAGGTAAAATAAAATAATGGCTGAGCAAAGCAGTACAATTTATTTTAAAAAATTTTGCTCAGCCATTATTTTATTTTATTTGCGATTTTTTTAACGTTTCTTAAAGGTTTTCCTCTCGATAAGTCCGAAACAGTTAATTTGTTTGGTAGATGTTACTCTTTTATATGTATTTTTCTTCTCATATAATTCCTGCGTACTTAAGTCCTTTGCATATCAGTAAGGGAAAGCCGTGTGTGTCTCATATTGATACTATGTTATAGTTTTAAATGCCTTTATAACTAACTAACTCTATGGCTTATGGAACTCGCAATTTCATCGCCGTAGTAACAAACGTTCGCCATTGGATTCTATCCTGGGCAATATCAAGCCAGTTTCCATCACGAACACCTATTTCTCGAAGATCTCTTCTAATATTGTCCTCCCACCGACGTCTCGGTCTTCCCAATGGCCTCCTTCCACCCGGCCTTCCAACTAGGATACAATATAATCTTATTTTTTCCCCCATCGTTCCCACCTTAGTCTTCGCGATTTTTACATTATCTGGTGATTCGTACAGTCCGTGGAGTTCTTCATGATACAGTCTCCTCCACTCTCTAGTCATCTCGACGCGTTTCGGCCCGTATATCTTTCTCAAAACCTTATTTTCAAATACACATAATTTATGTTCATAAGCTAGGGTCGTACTCCAACTTTCGCAACCATAAAGTATTACCGGCAGAATAACCGTTCTGTATATTTTTAATTTCAGTTTCCTTGATAGTAATCACGATATTAGAAGTTTTTGGACTGAATAGAAACATGCGTTCCCCGATACTAAGCGACTTTTTATTTCTTCCATGACCTTATTTTTGCTTGTTACGTATGCTCCCAAGTATTTAAATTTGTTTACTTTCTCTATGACCTCATCCCTAATTCTTATGTTTTTGTTTCCTTCATTCCCTGCGTTTCTGCTTGTTATCATGTATTTTGTGTTATCTATGTTTACCTGTAGACCTACCTCATCGCACGCTTCTACTAAAGCATCGGTGTTGCTTTGTAGTGCATCTATATCGTCCCCTATTAAATCTACATCATCAGCGTATACAAACAGTTGATTCAAACCATTCAATGATAGTCCCTTTTTGTCCCCTTTGATGTTTAAAATCGCATATTCTAACGCAAAGTTAAACAGTAATGGTGACAAGGCATCGCTTTGTTTCAATCCGTTGCGAACCTTGAAACTATCTGACATATTATTATTTATCCGTACTCTGCTTGGGGGGTCGTTGAGACACATCTTCACTAGTTGAACCAATTTTTTCGGAATTCCAAATCGTTTTCAATGACTTTATGTTATTTTTAATGAATATATCTACAGAATTTTTTCATTACTTAACGTAAAACATGATCGTGTTCATTCATTTAATACTTCATCACTTATCCATCGATCTATGTAAGCATAAATTCATTGATTTATTATACGTAATTCATATTTCTTCAAAGGAAGCATTCCCCTCTCTTCACTTCCTTGTCTTTCCTTTGCTTTCAATTTATTTAGACACACAAAAGGCATTGTTACACAACTGCTATAGAAAAGTGGAGGAGCAAATGCGTTCCGACACCCATCTAGTCATATTGACTGGATTTCAGTACTTTGGAATCCTTTTAAAACCTATGTACATTCTCATTATTCCTACCCGATTAAGGAAACGTCAAACCATTTTCGAGCATGAATACTGAGTTACAAAGATTTCCCCGACCCCCAAAAAATCGCAGTCAGTCTGGGCTGTAAATATATTTCCAGAAAAGATTGTTTCGTCTTTTTTTTTTTTTTTTCCTACTATCTAAAGAACCACACAATTAAACCTTACGGAAGCATAAAACTATTGTGTTTACTACTGTACTAATATAAACTGTATTGTTACCGTTTGTTTTTCTCATTGGTCAACCACTGGCAACTGGTTCAGTACTGGTACGGCCACCCTACTTCTTTCATTTCCCAAAAAAATATTCGTTATCCTGTTCATCGCTTTTTCACATTTTCATTCGTTAATTGAGTTTGTAATCAGGTTAACTTTACTTTAAGGTCTCCAAAAAATGGAAAATGTACGGATACAGGAGAATCTCGATTTACAATATTTTATAGACAGAAATCACCGTCTGACTTAATTTCGTGGTAATGAATAATATTAAACAAGGAAAAGTGGCCGTCTGAATTCACATTGATTTTCCCGTGAGCTAAGGTCACTTTTGAGTTTTAACCCCCCACTAAGGCGGTTAAAATTTAGTTTATGAACATTATTTTCAGTGTCAAAGCTTCAGGTTTTTGTAAGTAACTGTAGAAATTTCGTGGAAATACCTTGAAAATACTGTTTCTCATTTACACGAATTAATAAGCAGTCTATATAAGGACACAGGGTTCCATACCAAATCAACCAGTAAAAAAATATTTTTTGACCTTAGATTTTACAAAATGCGTTAAAGTTGGTAAATGTGTTGTTCTATGCATCAATATGATAAAAAATACAAAATTTCATGTTTTGAGTTATAAATTGTTAAAAAATAAAAAATCTTATTTTTGACACGGTTTGAAACAAGCCCGAAACCCAAACTATTTGTCTTAAACGGCTCAACCTTGCACCATTCGTTTCAGAATTTCAAGGGCTTTAATTTGTATGTGTTACTTGAGTTTATTAAACCAAATTTAAATTTTTCCAGAAATAAAACAAAAAATTTACTAAAACATAGAATTTAGCGTCACGTATTGTGGTCATTATGGAAACTACAAATATATAACAATACGAAAATTTATTCACGACGATGTTTCGTCTAATTGCTTTCGGCTTTTTCAAATCAAACTAGCACAGACACTTTCTTACATGCTTGTATAGAATATAAACATACAGTTTGCAAGTACAGCTATGTAATTTTACCAAAAAAACACATGAAATTATTATTTGGGTTAGAAGTGAACATTTACCAGAAATAACAGCGTGAAAAAAAAAAAAAAGAACATCAACAATAACCAGATGAGATTTGTGTTTTGTTCATGTGATTTAAATAATTTGATGATGAAGATTCCCACAGTCGTTGTCATTTAAATTGTGAGAGAACCAACAAATAGTGTTACCTTCTCTTACAACCCTATCTGTGAAATCTTTACCACCTCCCAACCACTTAACTGAATTTGCACTGATGCTGTGGTTTTGTTCAATAGCATGTCCTGACAATCCGGATTTTTTTTTCCCCCTACGGATATATCCCAAGTGTTCTTTGAATCTTTTTCGCAGGTGTCGCTTTGTTTGTCCAAAGAAATTCCGATCCTCTAAATGTCTTCCCTGGTTTGATACAGAAGCGCGGTCTGTTTTGAAAAATAAAAAACTTGCATGGAAGCTTTGGAAGCAACATTCTAATGCACATACTTATAGCTCTTTCTCCCAGATCAGGCGCTACTCCAAGAAATTGCTTAGGGCAAAGTATCAAAATTATATTAACGAGGTAACATCTGAAATATCTAGCAATCCTAAGAGATTTTGGTCCCTCATAAACTCAAGAAGATGTCAGTCACGTGTTCCGACAGAGTTAATTTACGATTCGGCTACAGCGGCTGGTGAAAAGAGGGTACATCCATTGAATGAATACTTCTCTAACAATTTCTGTGTCTAATCTCCTCCTTTGCCACCTCCTCAGCTTCAACCGATCTGTTCGCATTCACTGTCTTCATTAAGTACATCATCTGATGAGGTAAAATATCTGCTTTCTTCTTTACCTCTAAATCGTTCTCCCGGCTCTAATAACATTAGTGCTATTTTTTTACGTAATGCTGCTGAATCATTGACTTACCCTTTTTCTCGTATTCTAAATAGGTGTTTTGCCGAAGGTGTATTTCCTTCTTCTTGGAAACAGGCTAATATTATACCCATTCTGAAATCTGGAGATAAGACCCATGTCTCTTCATACAGATCCATTTCTCATTTATCTATTTTATCTGTGGTGTGTTAAAGAATCATCAAAGATAGACTTTATAATTTTGTCTCACCCTATCTAGACTCTGCTCAACATGGCTTTCTTCCTGGTAGTTCCACTCTTACAAACCTGTCCTTGTTACTCTCTGATGCTACCCAATGCCTGTCCAATAACACACAACTTGATGTCATCTATCTAGATCTTAGTAAGGCTTTCGATAGAATTGATTGTAATCTTCTTCTTTATAAATTAACTCACCGATTCAATATCCATGGTAACTTCCTTTCATTATTGCGAGACTATCTCACTGGCCGCGAACAACGTGTTGTTCTTTCTGGATCATCTTCTAATTTTGTTCCCGTTCTCTCTGGTGTACCTCAAGGTAGTGTTTTGGTCCCCCTCCTTTTCCTTCTATATATGGACGATCTCCCATCTTATCTCTTGTCATCTGAAACCAAAATTCTTCTTTTTTGCTGACGACTGCAAATTATTTCGAAAATCAGATCATTACAGGATGTTGCTGATCTCCAAAATTCCATCTCTGACCTCTTGGACTGGTGTGATGCGTGGAACTTGAAAATAAATCCCTCAAAATCTTCTTTTCTTACTATTTCATTAAAGAGGAATCAAATTCCATCTGCCTATATCATTGATGATAATCCTATTGCTAAAGTTTCTTCTCAAAAGGACCTTGGAGTGGTATTTGACGAAAAACTTCTATTTGCTGATCACGTGACTTCTGTAACTAACTGTTCTATGCGCTTACTTGGTCTTCTCTATAGATTTACAGAAATTAAGGACCTTCATTCATTGAGTATGTTCTACAAAACCTTCATCTCCCCTAAAATTGAATATTGCTCCCCAATTTGGAACATGGCTAGTATTTCTAATCTATCTCATATTGATTCTGTTCTGAACTTTTTTCTTGCTATAGTCAAAAGAAGAATACCATCAGTACGTAGCTTAAGCAAACCAGAGTTATTATCCGTTCTTGGTCTCCACGTACCCTCTTCTCGTCGCAAGCTGGCAGATTTGATGTATTTATACAAGATACTTAACGGTAATCTTAGAACTGGAGAGTTGATATCTAAATTTTACTTCCGTGTTCCGTTGCGAATAACCAGAAATAATAACCTCCTTCATTGTACCACGCCTAGGCTAAGTATACTGCAGCGCTCCTTATTCCAGAGACTAGTAATTATGTACAATAACCTTGATTCAAATATTGATATTTTCGGATCTGAAAACACTTTCCATCGAACGCTAAATACAAATATGTGAGTTATTCCTCTTGTGTAGTATAATCGTTATGTTATTTATATTAATTGCTGTCTTATGTGTTGTTTGAAATTTAATTTCATGTTATTTAGTTTGTAGTAATGTTATTTAGTTTGTAGTAAAGTTATTTAGTTGTAGTGAAGTTATTTAGTTTGTTGCATTGTTATTTTGTTTCTGTGTAAAATGGCAACTCAAGCTGTATCTGAAACTCAATAATAAAGTAATTTTGTTTCCAGCTGCAAGTGATCTTGTAGACGCCGGAATTGAGCAATGGGTCGCTAAAATACTTGTTATGGCCGCTTAGAATTGAACTTATTTTTCTGCCATGTTTAATAGATGTTTGGATGTGGTACTTCTTCATTAATCTTCTATTCCCTGTAATCTTCGGAATGTTGGGAGAAAGAACTCTCTTCAGCTTCTCGAACGAGTTGTTTTGAGTGTGAACTTCCGGTTGCTGAAGTCTTGCTTTATTTTCTGCTTTCTCAATTATATCTTCAGTAAATCCGTTTTTGATGGCTAATGGGCTCTAGATATAATTGACAAAGCAGAAAATAAAGCAAGACTTAAGCAACCGGAAGTTCACACTCAAAACAACTCGCTCGAGAAGCTGAAGAGAGTTCCTTTTTCCAACATGGCATTTAATTTTTGATTGTTAAGTTACGCTTGTTTTCAGTGTTACTTTGAGTCTATATCTATAAGAAATGCCTTCCGGGTAAGTTAACTAAAAATTTCAGGCTGAATTTAAAATTAAATTTACATATTTTTATAAGAAGTGTAGGTAAAACGCCAACTTTGATGGCTTAAATAATAACTTTCTCAAGGTCACTAATTTATTTCAGCTTCAAAAGAAGTTTAAGATTGTCTTTAAAAAAAAAAATCCGTGGAATTTATTGACCAGAAAGGTAGCAGCAGTGGTCAGTAGAATAATTTGAGAAGCGTGTATGTGAGACAATGCATACGAAATACATTAACGTACGTTGCTGTAACTCATTTGATACGAAAGGACATAGCAGCAGTAGGAAACAACTTAGGAACCTGCAACCGTGGATAATAGAAAACTGCTGCATTTAGTCAGTGTACAAATGATTTGTGATAATGTACGAAACAAATTAGCTCGAATGGGGGATAACAAAGATTATATTCCATCGTAGTCGGTAATCCGGAGGAAAAGAGGCCGTTGGAAAGATCGAGTCGTCGTTGGGATGACAATATTAGAATCTATCTTCGAGAGGTAGATCGTACTAAAAAGTAGTTTGAGAATCCAGTGGCGTTCGTTCGTTACTGCGGCGATGAAATTGCGAGAACCGTTGGCCGTAGATTTTTTAAATTAATTTGTAATGCCTTTAGGTAACTTTGACTCAGGTCGATAAACCGTTGAGTGAGTGAGTTAATAGGAAACAAATTAAAGGGGATTGTGTTACTTCTGAGGAAGGTTACTTCTGAAGCACGCCAATTGATGTGAAAAATAACACAGAAGTGGCAACATACATGACAGGGTCTGCTTTGCAGTTATTGAATGACAGGTTAAGTAATGTTGGAACATCACCGACCAAGGGGAAAAGAATGAAAGAGGGAACATATTACAAAATAAAAGAAACACATTGAATATATGTCCACAGAAATGATACCAGCCCCTTGTACTGCTGGTTTACCATACAACAGCTTCAGCCAGATGGGAACTACAGGGCAAGTGAGAGACAGATATTTCTGAACTTGCCACTAAGCATGTTTAGTGCAAGAAGGGTTTAAGCGTACTGAATATTTTTTCTACTTTTCCCAAAATGAAATTTACACCAAAGATAGAGCGCATTTAACTATATGAAATACTTTATTAAAAAAACAAAAACAAAAAACACTTCTGTAGATATTCAAGGTCAAAGTTTATATCATGTGACCTTGAAATGAAAAATGCAATATTTTTTTCTGTAATAGTAGTATTTTTTGTCAAAATTATGTTTCCTTAGATTCAAACCAGCCTACGGTGAATGTTCTACGATAATTAGAAGCCAAGTTATGATTTTTTGTTGTCGACCTTGTACGCATATTTTCTACGTTTTTTCCTCATGTTGGCAACCCTGGTGTATTAATACTGTGTATCACTGAGAGCTAATATTTTACATATGTGCATTACTATATGGTATCTATCATGCTGCCAATTTTCGTGTAAATTCTAGGTTAGGTTGAGAGCTGTGATGATTTGGCATGGAATGACCCTATTTTTTTATTTTTTATTTCCTGATTCTAAATAGTTTAGGTAGATTCTAAATATTTGTAGTTTGTGGTATTCTACAGCTAAACTCGTGGAATGAATTTAGAGCGATTGTTGCAGTTGCAGCTGTAATCTTGGCCTTCATTTCTTCAATATCTTTTATGCATACACAGTTTGAAATCTTCTCAGATGTTACTCGACCAAGCCACCGTAGTCCAGGCGGTAACGTCGAGAACTTCGGACCGAGCCGCCGTAGCTCAGTGGTAGAGTGTTGGCGTGGCGTGGCGTAGCATTCGGGAGGACGTGGGTTTGATCCCAGCAGCCGACCATCCTGACTGAGGATTTTCCAGGGTTTCCCCTCAGTTTCACCAGACAAATTCCGGGAAGGTACTTTTAAGTAAGGCCTGAGTCAAAGATGCGAAAAGGCAATAAATCAAATTCAAGAAGTTGCTCGAACATCCAGTCCCCAGTACGGTGTCGCTCTATCTTGTTAACTATCGCTCTCGATTGATATTCTTTCAACTGAGTGATAACAAACAACAGCAGCATATTCAGATACACGGTGGTTGCCACAGTAGGTTGAACGAGAAAGAAGGCGTTATTAATATTGTGCCCAACGTTATTGTGCGTTACATTATATCAAACATAAATCTTGGGTTCTGTCTCATCACCTCGAAAATTAGTATTGGGTTCTCTGAACCATAAAACTAATATTATTTCTGTTCATCTTTCCCAAGATGTGAAAAGTAGCCTCATCAGCGAAACCAATTCTTTATTGTTTATTCTTGTAATTCATTAGAAACAATTCCCACTTTAATTTCGTAACGAGACGGTAGAGATTATCTGGTGTAGTTGAATTGACACAATTTGAATTTGTATGCATGTTTTATTATTATTATTTATTTATTTATTCACTAGAGAGTTCTTTATATACATAATGGTAGTTGAAGTAAATTTACAACTTCGCTGGTCACGAGAAGCAAATACATAGAAACTTGAGTAACTTTTATGTTGTTTTGGACGTCCTTGTAAATACTAGTTTTTTTATTGCAGAGACCGGAAGTACGGATCCAGAGAAGACTCCACGATTAGCTCAACTTGTTGATCAAGCCAAGAGATATAACATGCCATTGTCGTCAATACAGAACGTACTGAAGACTGCTCAGGTCAGTGACGCAGGTAAACATTGATTGTGGAAGGCATGGTAAGTTTTAAATAGATGTACTGTGGACACACAGATCATATGCAAATTAGATTGCACACTCAGGTTTATAGAGAGTGAGAATGAATAGAGTCCCGCATTTTTCGCATGAACCAAGAAAATGTAATACATTCAAAATTAGCAGTGCTTGTTTCCATGATGTTTTCTTGATATCTGCAGCAAGGAACTGGTGTATTTATAGGGTGACAAAACGCGAAGAGTCTCGCATTGCGAAAAAACTAAATCTTCTTTCTTTTATTTTGTTTTATTTGCCGAAAAACTATATTTCCTAATCATGTAACAGAAAGCTAATACTTTGAGATGTAAAACTGTCAGTTACATGATCAGAATGTTAGTCAACATTCGATGACACAGGCAACATTGTTAAAGTTATTATATTTGAGATGACAGTACACGCTTAAGTTTTCTCTTATAACATTTTATTTAATGGATTGTGAAGGCTGTTATTTCATTTCTGGTCTTATATACCAGTTTTTTTCGTTTTTTTTTTTTAGAAAACCCTTTACACGTTTAGTTTTTATTTAACGTTGCTTTCGAAAAGTGTGATCAAAGTGACCTGCGTTTCCACTTCTGGAGGAGCACCTTCTTGGGAGTTGGTTAACTTCGTGCCCTCCACTCGTTGCTCACTCACTCACTCACTCACTCACTCACTCACTCCACTAAGTCTCATCGTCTGTTACAATGCGATCCTGGATTGACGGTCCGATTCCACGCCTCAATAAACGCCCTCCAGATATAGATGTTCAATCTCTATTCCATGACAACTGGAACCAGGGTGCTTTTGATTACCGATCTTCAGAATTGAACGGATCTTTACTTTCCCAAACCTTTTTGTCCTACAAGAAAGAAGGCACATAAGTTACAATTTGGCACATACAACAACACATTTTTGTCATTAATATGAACAGAATTACAACAGCAGTCCTGGGACTTAATTGTTAAAACTTGTAGGTATCTACAAGCTTTTCAGGTGACAACGGGTTTGAATCGACTAACGTATTCGATTACTCTTATCTATCATAGGTGCTTGTGGGTAATGTTCGATACATTCACATCAGGTTGGTTAATAGTCGGCACGGTTTCTTTGATACACGACAAATGTCAAAGTGTGACACCTATAAGAACGACAAAGAGTGAAATTTTGAAATAGAAGCGCGAAGTTTTAAATTTTAAATTGCGGAAACCCTAGATTTTTTTTTTTTTTTTGTTTAAGTTGGTAAAATTGCTTGTGGCTATGCCTAATTAGCATTAAGATAAACGATCTCTTGTCACGTATATATTGGTTCAGTGTTGCAACACTGTACAAGTTTTCGAAGTGAGACAGTTTTTGCACTGGTTTTCTGTGAATTTGGTTGTACAAATCATCACTAAAGCTAAGCTCGGATTTATAACCATTGAAACCACTTAATGGTAGTTGCTTAGAATTTCCATTCTTGTATTAGAATACATAAATTATCATATCAGAGTAGTTCTTTTAACTATTTGTAAGAAAATCGATGAAATCAAACTGTTAAAAAGTGGTATTGATTTTCATACCTCTGACGTATAAATGTAATGAGTTTAAATCTTCTTTAAAAAAAATGATCCATACTTATTTTATCGCAAACCATCCTGTTCGTGTTACTAAGCTTTCATCCCAAAATTGACGAAAAGTGCTGGAATGCTGATATTTTTTTCCAGCTGAAACGAAGAATTCTATATAACTACTAGATTTGGGACGATTCAGGATTTATTCGCAGTAAATACTTTCATTTGTGTACTATTTGTTTCAACCATGGAAAATATTGTTATTTCTAAGCTGACCATAGCACTAATAATTTATTTTGCTTTTGCAGAGTGCCAAAGATAATGCGAAACCGTATGTCATAGAGATAAAAGGGCCAGGTGGATGCATTGTCCTTGCTGAAATACTGACAGATAACTTTACAAAAACCAAAAACGAAATTGCAACGATGTTGAAGAAGTTAAGGTAAGCATATTGTTCTTTTGCTATCATTTTTTTTTTAAGAACAAATTTACAGATTGTTGATAGTTTTGAGCAGTTACGACAAAGTGAGTGAATGTGTGCCCAAGGAGACATTCAGTTCGAGTGTTCAAGCAGGAATCTCTAGATGTATTGCATAAGTTCCAAGTGTTTTTTTTCTCCATCCTCGACCTATTTTCTTCCATCCTGTTGTTTTTTTTTTTTTTCAATATCAGTAAGCTATATTGTGTGTATATTTCTGTTTACGTTTGCTACATTGACTACCACTTTCCTGACTGCGTTTCCTGAACTGACTCCCATATATTTTTTTTTTAATTGTACTCAGTTCAGTTTTCAACGAAAAAAATATTCTTCCAACAGTACTTGCGCACGCGCAATTGTTTTTTGATGTGGACGTCCACCATTTTGGTTTCTGTCGCTATCATTTATCCACTTGGTGTATTAAGTGATACTTTCATTCTATACTCAACTGAAGATGACTTAATCGAAATATCTGTTAACTTTTTTTAGTATTAAGTGGTGCACATGATCTCCGCTCAGGAAACTTCGTAAATACAGTTTATTTCCTCTGTATTCATTAATAATAATAGCAGAAGAAAATTTATTGTGTAAGAATACAAACCGATGCTCTGCATACATTTTGTTAATACAGTTATCTTTTCGGTATCGTTTTTACGTTTTACATGAGAATTAGGTATATAATAACCTTTCAGCTAGTTTTAGATGCGTAGTTGGATTAATAATTCCGTTGGTGTTGGAGTGGGCTAGTCAGTTGGGAGTGTACGGGGCATAACTCAACTAACCGGAAGTTGTAATTTACATTAAGAATGATTTCATCCGTGTCTTTCTAAGAAAACGTCAAATCTATTTTATATGTGATTTGTCCCTGTTCCGATTAGAAAAAGAAATGAATCAAAGATGATGGACGGAACACGTAGCATGCGTCGGAGATGCATTACTTAGTCTCATTTAAATTTGATATGGTTACGTTCATGTTGCGTCAGATCTGTAGAAAGTACCATATATGGTTCAAATTTGAATCACCCATGTTCGATTTGATAAGACAGGGCGTCGGTCAGGACCCAATTGCGATAGACTGTGTTGTATTGGAAGCCACTGTTGTAGTTAAAAAAAAAAACAATTCATTAGTTAAAACCTGTATGTAATTTGTTTTTAACTAAGCTCCTTAGAGTGTGCTTGTTTTCTATAAGTGTACTCGTTTCGGTGGAACCAAGGGTGGCCAACTTATGCAGGTTTCACTGTACGTAGAAGATAAAATGACTGATATTTCGGATGTAAAGACCAAATTAAATCAAAGCAATGAACACGAAAGCAATATTTTTTTTTAAAAAAAAGATAAAAAGTGGATGGAGACTGTGTATCTTCTATCCCTAGAATTAACCCCAGGGAATAATGTTCTTGATAAAGAGATGGCGTGTTGTAAACGCTAAAATGAAATAATAACGCTGTTTCTAATCTTGTTACTGCACTACTAATTAGGTACTTAAAGAGATTCATTTTCTTACTGTGCTTGCAAATACAGTATATCAAGTTTATAATGTAATTCTTACAGCGTAGGTCTTACGATTAACAAAGTTTCAGTGTTGCTAAATCATAAATTTATTTATTCATTGTTTTGTGTAGGTTTGTGTGAAATTTAATATGATCCTTTGATTCACTTTAACAAGATCTGCTATCCTTTTTTTTTTTCAGTGCTGCATTTAGTGACGGAGGTGGGAAACATTTATTTGATCATAAAGGCATTATCAATGTTATACCGATAGAAAATACAACGTTAGAACATGCTCTGGAACATGCAATTGATGCCGGTGCGGAAGATGTCAAAGAAATAGAAGACGAAGACGAACAAAAGATTCTACAGGTAAGTGAAGTGATCAGGAAATAATGGAATATATTCCATTTTTCAGGCAAGTTAACAGCTCTAGTCACATTCTCTCCCTGTTCAGGGAATAGGGGTTTAAAGAAAGCACTAGCCTTAGATATATAATTCTAGCTTTTTGATGATACGGAACACAAATTCCCTTAGAGCGTATTGAATGAAATATATACAGGGTGTCCCAAAAGTCAGATGTCTGTCATATATGAATAACTCTAAAAGGATGAAATCTGCAGATATCCGTAAACAGCAGTTGAAAGTACACTGAACAGTCTTTGACCTACCTAATAACAAGGTGCTGAGTATAATGTTTAACTCGACCCATGCCCGTTGTAGCAAAACCGTTAGTTGGTGCACATTTTGGGGAGTGGTAGGAGATCTTAGCCCGTTCCTGCATATCTCATCCATTTTTAATGGGGTCACAGTTCAGTGAGCATTGGGGGTAAGACTATATGTAGGATTCTTTGTCACTCCTATAACCACACAGGAGTGATCGGAGCCCGATGAAATGGTACGTTATCCTGTTGTGGAGACATGGATGCAAATGGCCATATTATAAGTTCACTATTCAATGTTTATGATATGCTGACAAACTGTCCTACGGCATGCAAGAAGAACTCCTTACCATGGGATCAAATGGTACTACCAGGGGATGGGACTCTTCACGATAGACAACCCTCTTCTATCTGTTCACGGTGCATTGACGCCTTCTCGTGGTTCATGGGAGACATTGTTTTTGATGACCCGGAATAGTTATTGGTGTCCTTGTTTGCTTACTGCTATGGTACTTCAGTCGACTCAAGGATCCCCACATAGTGATTGTCGAAATTGGCCGTATTTACCAGGTGCTGAGATATACAATGTTTGCCTCTCACGTCAACCACACTTGGCAGCCGCTGTGTGATCTTTTGCTGGATGTCTGTTCTTAGTTCGTCCAGTC
The DNA here is from genome assembly GCA_022664845.1 of Lepisma saccharinum. Lineage (NCBI taxonomy): Eukaryota > Metazoa > Arthropoda > Insecta > Zygentoma > Lepismatidae > Lepisma > Lepisma saccharinum. The sequence goes on along the minus strand of JAGDQP010004048.1, from coordinate 51,049 downwards.
TTGATACACACTCGATACGTGGTATGGGAAGAACCAAAAAGTGCGGCTGTTTCCAAGATATTGGCATAACCTTCCAGACCTCTACTGTTTGTCCACGGTTAGATTGGGTCACGTTACCGTGTATATTACCTTTACTTACTTAGAAGAAATGTCACGTTCTCAGGAGCCATTCAAAACGTGACCTTCACGTGGTCTCATGCTATCCCTCCCAGTGTTAAGCTTTTAAGCTTTATGTGTTTCTAATCCAAAGATCATTTATCTATCTAAGATTTTAGACTCTGGATATGTTTGTTAAAGTTGAACGTAGCCACCAGTTAAAATTCTATTTACTATAGGGTGAATGTTAAATCCTGTAGGCGCACTTTGCATTGATTTGCCTTGGGGACGTAGTTATTTGAATTGAATGTTCTCTCAATTAAAGGTACATTGTCGTTTGGTGAACATTCCCAAGACCGGGTTTGTAAGTGAGTCAGATATTCACACTTTTTAGAGAAAACAAATACCCTTTGATTTCTTTTTTCAGGTTTGTGTGTTTTTGTGCTTTTGGAACTACAAGTTCATAACTGCTCTAGAGCGATCCCACGAATAATAGGACAGAACTATCCCACACGTGGTTCTAATGAAGCCAAGTTTTCCAAATTGAAAGGACACAGTAAAGTAAAACTAGATGAAAATTCTAGACAACGCAAAGACCATCATTAATCAATTATCAGTGGACAAGATTTAGATTTTTTTTCTCTTTCGTCACTTATTCCTTTAATTTACAACCCTGACATCTGTTGGTTGGAATAAGAGTGAGAAAATTACCACCAGGTGAACACCAACAAAACTCAACAATGTTTTTGAAAATACTGTTTTAACATTAGCGTTATTAAAGCAAATTTGTTTTCGATCTGTTACTTGGATTTACACATCAGACGTGCTATGTGCTTAAACACTTGTAGTGGAACGTCGATGGCAATCGAAGTCAGATTTTGATGTTTTCACATACGCTACTTAGAAGATTGAATGTAGATATATGAAACTAGTGACTAGTCTTCGTGCATTCGGAGAATTTTCTTTTGATATGTCGAACAACATAAGAGAGATCGATAGAAACCATGGTGTCTACAAGTCTGGAAAAGCTGGAATAGTCAGGGAATTCCATTTTTCTGGAAAAGTCAGGGAAATTCTTAATATTTCTGGAAATTTTAACAATAATTTTATAAACAATTTTAATTTTCTTGTCTTGTTGAAAATTACAAAGTTAGAAACAATACATTTAAAAAATTCGCATATGTTGCACCGATTTTAAATTCGGTTTATACTTCAACCTTCACCGTTTCCTTCTGCTTGCCTAAGTAAATCTAACCTGCAATGCCTAATGCAGATTTAAATGTCTGTGAAACCAACTATTTTAATACAAACTAAAATGACTTTGTTTTTTGTTATTTGATGAGTCTTTGAACAAAGTTTCACAGAAGGAACAGTTAGATATTCTGGTACGTTACTGGAATGAAGAAAAAAGTGAAGTGTCTACAAGGTACTTGGATTCAGCTTTTCTGGGCCATATCATAGCATCCGATTTATTGACTGCAATAAATAATTCTTCATCTACATGCACCTTGAATTTAAGAAATATAATATAAGTTTCAGTGGATGGACCGACAGTAAATTGGAAGCTGTTAGCAGACCTGAAGAAAGAACTAGAATGTGACAGCCCTGATGGTAAGAAATTCCTGGAACTGGGAAGTTGTGGTTTGCATGTGTTACGTGGTGCCTTCAAGACATCTTTTCAGAAGAGTGACTTTGATGTTGTAACTTTTCTTCGTGATTTATATAACTTATTCAAAAATGTACCTGCAAGAAGAGCTGACTTTACAAAATATACTGGATGGACTATGTTCCCAAAAAAAGTTCTGCCCTGTGAGATGGTTGTGTAATGTTGATGTGGCTCAGCGTGCTATTGTGTTACTACCTTATTTGAGAAAGTATGTGAAGGTGGTACAGGAGAAGAAACTTCAAGAGCTTCAAAAACATTTCCCAGGGACTTGAGGATCCTTTGTTAGAGGCAAAGTTAGCTTTCTTTCAAACTGTAGCTGCAGACGGTGAACCATTGGTGCCATATTTGTAAAAGGCATTATCTGCCGTAGTCATATCCATCATAGGAAGGTTTGTGAAGAACTCTGTCCTTGAGAAGTGTAGCTCGTCGAAAGATCTGTGCAAGATAGACTTATCTAAAGATGGTGATATACTTTTAAGTGCAGAGAACATTGATTTAGGATTCAGTACACGAGCTGCTTTGAGAAGAACAAAGCAAATAAGTGACCGTCAAATGCTTCAATTCCGAACGGATTGTAGAAAGATTCTTATTTCTTTCATCCAGAAAGTGCTCAGTAAATGTCCCTTGAAGTACAACGTAACTTTTGGTTCGGCTTGCATTTCCCCAGAATCGGTACTTACAGTGATGTCACTGGCAAAGAACAGCTGAACGTTATATTAGATGAGCTTTTCAAAGCTAATCATTCCAGTGGTCCAGCATGTGATGCCATAAAAAGACAGTACATAACTGTGTGTTCAAAGAATGCAGTGAGAATAGCAGCAGATTCTTTGGATGCTCACAGGGAAAGACTTGATCATGTCTGGTAGTTCCGTGTTCAACTTTTGGTGCAAGGGGATGTTGATGTCACTCTACTATTCAGATAACAAACTACAGAAAATTTAGTCTTAAATGGTGTTTTTAGTTATTTATTCGTATGTGTACTGGAAATTTCTGAAAATGCTACTGGAAAAGTTAGGAAAATTTGTAGACACCCTGCTGAAACATATTTGGAATTACAATACCTCAGTTCTCTGTCGAAATATTTTCGACATCATTAATTTTTTGTTCCTGTTCTGTGTAAGAAATGGGGAAATTAACTTGAAATGAGATAAGAAATATCCGGAGTAGGTCCTATAAGAAAGTTAAATTAATAAACTGACGCGAATATAAAGTAGAGCAAGGTGGAATATAGTCTGAAAAGATGGCGTGCGAAAAGAATGAATTGGAAGATAATAACAGTAAGGGTTTTTTTTTTTTTTTTTTTTTTCGTGCTCGAATTATCTCTCTACAGATTCCCTTGACACACGACCAAACCGTATCTTGCTCTGCTTTATATTCGTGTCCATTTAGCTTCATTCCTCGAATATTTCCTATTTTAACTCAAGCTAACTTACCCGTTTTTCCCAATAGAAACTTTCCCTCCAGATTACGGCATTTAACAAACCAAATATCCATACCTTCATTATCACTCATTTGCTCATATGTTTACTACTGGTTTTACAGTGCTCTCCATTGTCTTCCTACATTTCGAAAATACCACACGGCGAAACGTCAAGATGAAGACCAAGCAGTGTGTCTCCATTTTTCTTCATTTATGTTTTTAAACTACAAAATGTCGTGTGAACAGCTTCAGTAATCTAGTGGTCAAGATTATAGCTTACGGAGGGGCAGACACAGGTTCAAAGTAGAATAACTTTCTCCTCGGTCACACCAGACGAATAGCGGGAGCATACCTTGGATTAGGGAGAGAGCCTTCCTTCTTCCACAGACAGAGGAAGAGGCAAATACAAAAATGAATCGTGAAGGCCAGGAGCGTCAAGTTCACTGTAGGAAAAGGTGATCACATTTCAGTCATCATATGGGGTGGATTTCTCATTCTTAATTGTTACGTTTCTTTTTCCTTCAGTCTTCGTGTGTCGGCTCAGTATATATTTTGTTTCCTCTACGTTCACCAGTAGACCTATCTCATCGCAAGCTTCTACTAGAGCATTGATATTACTTTATGATGCATCTACATCGTCCCCTATTTAATCTACACCATTCCATTTAATATATGTGTCCCTTTTTGTCTTCAGTTATCTTTAAAATCTCATATTCTAATACTAAGTTAGAGTAATGGGGACAAGGCATCCGTTGCCAATCTCGAAAACCATTTGACATACTATCACATACATTCTCCTTACGAGGTCGCTGAGACGTATCCTCAGCAGCTGAAACCCTCGGAATTTCAAATCGTACCAGGAAATTTTATAATTTTTCCCTTTTGATTGAATCATATGCTTTCTTAAAATCAATTAACAACTGTCACGATATATTCCCATGTCTTCTCTAGTATTCGTCTCGTAGGCGTGTTACTCAACACTTTGTAACATGTTGGGAATAACTAGATTCCGTTACAGTCAAACTTACAGCCTTCTTCATAAACTGGAACTGTTACTGAGGTTTTCCATACCTTAGTTCGTTCGTTCTCCACATACCAGTTATCAGTTTATATAGTTCTTTGACTAGTGCCGTTCCTCCCGCTTTAATTACAGGAGTGTTATGAATTCATGGTGGTTTGAAGTGTGTCAATGTCTTTATTGCAATTTCGACTTCGATCTCACTAGCTTCGAGTATCCACAGTTATGCGATGTATATTTCAAATTCCTGTTTATTCACCGGTGTATACGTTAAGAAGCTTGTCGAAATAAATTTTTCAAACATCAAGAATTTTTCTTACTGATGATGCAGCGAGGAAAATATAATAAAATAAAAAATCACACCTACCGTGTGTACCAGGAATCCTCACTATAAAAATGAATGGTTTCTAAAAAAGAATAGGTTAGGTAGCCTGGAAATAAATGAACTGGTAACTTTGCTTAAAAATTATTTATTAAATAATGTTTTTCAATTTGAAAATGACTACTATAGACAGGACAAAGATTTGGTGATGTGCAGCCTTCTTTCCCCTATTTTGGCCGACATAGTCATGTACAGGTTTGAGGAAGAAATTTTACAATCGGATAGACTAAAATTCATAAAATATTTCAGGTACGTTGATAATACTTCAATAATTTACAAACAGCAAGAAGAATTGAATTTTTTATTAGAAGCATTACAAAACATACATCCAAATATTAGGTTCACAGTTGAACAAAACAATGGTATTAATTTTCTGGATCTCAGCATATACAGACATAATAATAAGTTTCAAATTAAGATTTATCGGAAGGCAACAGCAGGTCTGCAGTACATACATGCCAAGTCTTTCCACAGCAATAGGTTGAAGTTTAATATCTGGGTCAATTTTTTCAGAAGAGCCCTTGTAGTTTGCACAAACCCGGTAGACCTAAATAGTGAAGTATAACAAATTGTTAATAATGATATAATAGCTATGATAGGAACACTATGCTACAAATCTACAATAAGACTAAACACAGTTTAATAAATGACCAACAAGGATAATAAGTGGGTGTCCATTCCTACCTTTACCGGCATTACCGAAAAACTAAGGAAATTATTTGCAAAATACGGTATTAATACAGCTGAAACACCACATATCAGTATTCAGATACAACTTACAACATTCAAATCTTATTATGTAGATCCGATCTTTAGTTCAGTGTTTACGAAGTGAGTGCAAGGACAAATATATCGGTTTGACCAAACGTAATGTTTCTGTACGGTTAAAAGAACATTTGAGAGATTCATCCAAAACCGATGCAGTGTCAGGTCTTTCCAAACATCTTTTTGCTACCAAATATAAAATAGGAAATACTAGGATTATTTACCGCTCGAGAAACGTTAACGAATTTATGACTTTCGAAGGTTGTTAACATTAAATCACTCAAGCTTGAATTAAACCAATTAAGGGGGAACACAAGCCATAAGAAGCAATGTTAAAAACGGTTTCCATAGTTGCAACTAAAGTACTTAAATTTAAGACGTGTAATTTCACTCCATAATAGGTATAACATTAAGCAACAACTTGTGACCCAAAATTTATGCCTATATTAGTATATAAAGGAAATAAAAATGTTTTAAAAAAACTAGTTATGTTTCTCAGGGTCGCAGATAGATGGCGCATGAGGGTTCACTGAATATACCGATGCGACGTATCTGCAGAAATACAGTATAAAGAAAAGATCAAAAGTGCAATTGGTGGTCTTACATGAAAGAGAAAAGTAGTCTGATTGTGCTAAAAAGAGTTTTATTTGTCTTACAATTGAAACAACTGAGATTCTTTTCCGACTAAATTTCAGATGTGTCTCAGTTAGTTATCTCGCTGTCTTGACAAAAACAGGTTGAGCTGTAGTGTTTCAAACTGCGAGCTCTTTGTAAGTGATTCAGCCGTTCAGTGCTTGTAGAGAAACTGGTGGGAGTATTTTATTGCTTACGAAAGGAAACCAAAACAGATGATGTCAGCACAAAGGCGAGTGGGGGAAAGCGAAGGTCACGACCACACAGTTACAAGACGGTAGAAAAAGAAGGGTGACTTGGATTGACTGACCAACCATTCTCAATGCTAAAAATGTAGGTAGAACAGAAGACGGGCTTGGAGTGGGTGACACACAACGCTGTATATTTCTATTTACTGTTTCCGAAGGTAGGCAGGCTGTAGGAAAGTCCTTGAGTGGGTGGGGGGTTGAAATGGCGGTAAAGATAATATGTATAGACTTCTTTCTATACTCTGTGACTGCGCGTAGTTTTCTTTTTACAAGTTCTTCAGAATTGCACGGGACTTTTAGAGTGACCAGTTTACGGGAAGAAAAAAAAAAAAACAGGACACAGTGTCGTCTGAATATCGGTCATCTGGCCTCCAATTTTTAATATTTTCCCCCTTCCTTTTTAGCATTTAAATAATAGGCTGGTATGCAACCCGGACAAATTTATTTTCCGAAAATTATATCGCGACATGATAATCGACAGAATCACGTAGAAGAGAGTCGTGCCAGTTTTGTATCTTTGGTAAGGCTCTGCCGAAGTCTTCCTACCATATACACCAGGGATCGGATCTAGAAATCCCTCCCCCCCTTACAAAATACTTTTAAGGTCTCCCCACTCAACCTTAGAAAAAGGAGAAGTTTATTAATCATATTATGTGTTTATGGGAAAATAGTTACAGAAAACAAATTATATAGTGAATGTTAACTTTAATTATGGTTACATTTAACAACTATGTATTTACAACTTCATACACTTCTTAACGAGATAATCAAAGTTACAATGAAAATTAAGTAATAATAATAATAATAATAATAATAATAATAATAATAATAATAA